>NW_004624778.1:5272198-5287392 GCF_000247695.1 Heterocephalus glaber
TCTCTGCCCTAGGAGCTTGGGATGGCAGCGGGGGAGCTTCCTTCCAGGTGCTGGGACCGGCTGAGCTTCACTGCCCTAGGAGCCTGGGATGGAGGCAGGGAAACTTCCTTCCGGGTGCTGGGATGGAAATATTGTGTTTTAGGAAACCCATCCTACCACATCTGTGATCTGGGAGGTATGAAGATGGAGGTTCTCTCCAGTTGTTCATAGTTGAATTCCTACTGAGTTCAAACAGCATTGTTCGCACAACTCTTCAGTACAGGCTAATGAGCAAAGGTAGTAACACTGCAAACAGTCTTATGATTTCTTTTCCTGATGAATTTTGCTGCCAGGTGAAGGAGAATATATCACTGGCTGGTAGTGGATTATCTCAGCCTGCCTTGCTACCCCTAGAATAGTGAATATGTGTACGAGAAACTCATGTTTGCAATTTCTGTCAAGACAGAATTGACATAGGTCTAAGAAGACTGTTGTGGACTGAATGACCTGTGTTCTCCTAAATTTCATGTATGAGTGCCCCAGCCCCTAGTGCAACTGCACTTGGAGATGGACCCTTTAAGGTGGTAACTGAGGTTAAACAAGGTCCTGAGGGTGCAGCCCTAACCCACGAAGCCTTGTGCCTTGTAAGAAGAGGAAGAGATGCCAGAGGAAGAAGAGGAAGATCAGCCAGGTGCCTGGCTCCTAACAGAGAAGACAGAGAGAAAAGGGGACCCTCCACCAGGCAGGGGGAGAAGCCCCTCAGAAACCAGCCCTTGCCGTGCCTTGATTTTGGGCTTCTGGCCTCCAGAACGAGAAACCAAATCTTTGTTGTTTCCACCACACAGAAACGTAACAGTATTTTGTTATGGTTGCCCAAGTAAACTAGTACCATGTCCAACACGAGTCACAGATGAAAACCCACAGTGTGAAATCTATGCAATATTATATATTTAATATAATTAATAATGTATAACACTGACAGGTAAATATGAAATACTGCATGTCATTAGATGGGACCAGTCATCTGTGCCGCCACCACTGGAGCTGTGCTTGGGCACCCACAGACCAACCTGGGGCCGTGTTTAATGGAGCCTCTCAGGGAGATGACAGCTACTTCAGCTTTCTCTTGGAACCATCACAGTAGATCTCTATTAACATTTTGTTTACACTCTCTGAGAATATTTTAAAATATCATTTGTTTTAACCCAGATTGTCTGTGGATTTCCACTGAAAGTTGAATAAACTAGACTTTGCAGGCATGCTAACAGATCTTCTGCCTCTGAACCGCCAGCAGGAGGGACATTTGGATGCTCGTGGAGCCGTGGGTCGCCTCTGGATTTCTCCCCGCAGGACTCCTGCTATGCCGCGGACCCTTCACTTGACCTTCCGCCGAGCGCGTCCAGGGCAATGCGGGTGGCGGGGAGCAGATGCCCTGGACTAGGCACCGTCCGCTGCAGGCCGTGTTCCTGCTCCGCTGCGGCCAGCCGGGGACAGCCTGGCCACACACCAGAGGTGGCTGCACTTTGCACACAGTCTGTGGAACTGCGAGGCCCTTGCGGCGTCTGCGGGAGAGAAAGGTCAGCTCTTAACATCGTACCGCACTGGATGTCTTCCGCTGCGGCCCAGGGGCCTTCACCAAGGAGCGCTTTCTGGGTGACTTCTCTTTGTCGGTGCCACTGTGAGCCACCGGGCCAGCACCCAACACTAATGTCTGTGCGGCCCTGGTGTTCGCAGGCGGCGTTGCCAGAGTCCAGACAAGGCGCCCTCAGGATCTCAGGGGGTGACTATCCGGTCCCACCGTCACCATCACACCCCTTTCCCCGAGGCAGTGTGGACGGGGACTGGCTGTGACCTGGGGGGTCACCGCGGTTCTCTGGCGGCAGGCACAGATGCCCCGCACTTCCTGGTCCGTCCCGGAAGAAACTTGCCCTTCCCAGAGCCTCACCTTGTGGCCATCGGAGCCCAGGTCGGGGTCCCCAGGGCTCTGTACGAAGGCCGCTGGGGTGGCGTCCAGACCTGCTGAGGACACCCCGCCTTTCCCGAGGGCTGCTGCTCGGCCCGCCAGTGTCGCCGGGAAGGGGTTCGCTACACAGCCTTCGAAAAAAATCGTATTTTCCACAATGACCTTAGATGATACAATGTAGCAAATATTTGTCACAATGACCTTCCACTTAATGATACAGTTTAGCAAATATTTATCATCTGTTCTGTGCCAGGTTCTGTGAGGTGCAAGTCTTCGTGTTTCCCAAGGGCTGTGCCTGCTCCTCCTCGCCCAGGATTAGCCCATCCCTGCTGTTAAAGTTTCATGTTCATAATAAAACTGCATCTGTGCTTCTCTTTGTTTTCAAATACTAGCACATTAACTCTAACTCTAGTCACCATGCTGTGGGACAGGTTGCCTGCAGCACTCTTAATACTTTGTTGAAAGTCAAAAATCATCATTCAGATCCTGAACACCTTTTGGTGGTGTGCAAAACACTGTAAACAGCCACTGTATATATGTATGACACATATATATCTGTTTATGTTTTACTCAAAATTTTATTTTGAGACTATTCTTTAATGGGCACTTTTTTTTTTTTTTTTTTTTTTTGTACCAGGGATCGAACTCTGGTCCTTGTGCTTGCCCAGCAGGTGGCAAAACCACTGAGCTAAATCCCCGGCCCAGGTACATGTTTTTTAAAGGAAGATTTTAAAGTATCCTGCTAGTTTTACCACTAGTTTTATAATTAGCAGAGCTGTCTTTGAGGTTTCTTAAGTCCCTCTCAACATTAACGTGCTGATCTCTAGGTGTTTCCAGGAAAGATGCTGAATTAGGAATCCAAGGTTGAGGGTGACGACCCTCCAAAACAGCCTCTCTGTCATAATTGGACTTGGATGCAATCCCAAACTTGCCAAGGAAGATCTTTTCAAAGTTTCTTACTTTTATTCCAAAGGGAGCTTTGTGGGACTCTATACCTTGTCTCTCAGAGTAGCTGGCTCTGAGGACAGTAAATTTTTTTTTTTTGTAATTTTCATGTAAATTTCATCACTATAGAAAAGTACAGAGAAGTAAAAATCAGCTGAATTATCTCCACCCATAGTAGGTATTGCATTGTTCTAACCAATCCCCTAATAATGGATATTTAAGATGCTTCTATTGTTTCACTGTCACAAACAGAACTACAGTTAATTTTCTTGACTTACATACAAATTTCTCCTTAGGATGAAGTCCTTCAAAAATAACAATTTAAGTTCTTACCACTGTTTTTTTTCCCCCCTAGAATATTTGTTTCCATGAAAATAGGTAATGAAGTTTTAATCTTTGCCAATATGACATGCAAAAAGCATCTAGGTATATTCTTTACTTGCATATTTTATTTAATGCCAGAGTTGAACATCTTTCATGTTTAGGGCTCTTTTTACCTTTGTTTAGAATTATTTTCTCTGTTCTCTTTTCTATTTCATTGTTTATATTTCTATTATTGACGGTTTAAACTGTTTATTACTATTAATAAACAACTGTCATAATTATTTTTCTCACATTACATACCATTTTACTTAGATTAAGGTATTTTGCTATATTTGATTTCTTATATTTCTTTATAGAAAAGTGTTCTTTTATTAAAATGATTTTTAACATTCATGTCATGTTTTAAAAGTCTCCATGCTTCAAGACTAAAACATTTCCCTATTTCCACATACTTACATTATATCATTTAAAAAATCTAACTCATTGGTCCATATGGAACTTATTTTTGTACAAGGATACAAGACTGCCTTAAAAATCCCTTTCCATTACATTATTTTAAAACTTATATTTCCTGTCTTCTAGGCATTGATCTTTGTATTTCTTGCTGTTTTATTTCTTCTTTCTATCTACAGACTCATCATTGCAAGATAATTAGATTTTCTCTTCAGCTGCTGTGGTATGAGTGAAACAAGCTACATTTCGAACATATATCACAGAGAAAAACATTTAGCACAAAATAGTCAAAGAGAAGAAGACATTACTTGCTCCTTATTGCATAAACATTTTTTACCTGTTTTTCTTTTTGGACCAAAAATAGCACAGAGATAAATGGATTTCCATTGAAAGAGAAGATAAAATCACTACATAATGAAATATGTATTCAGTACAAAAGGATCTAGTCCAATGGTGAAATAGTCAAATAGTCAAAATGTTGTTACAAGTAATTAGATGGTTCAAAATATACATGGAATTCTGATCCCTGTTTCTAGGGCAACAAAATGTCAAGTTTCACATTGCATTCTCCAATAATTAACTAAATCATTTATATTTAAGTGGCACCTTCCATATGCTTCAGAAAACTGTGAGGACAGTAAATTTAAATACTTGAGGTTCTCCATTAATGTCCAAGGGGCATGCCTGAAACTCTGCTTCTTATGGGAAACTACACATCTAAAGAAACCTCGAGGGATGTAAGTTTCCAGAAAAAACATCTCATTGGGTAGTTTAGGTTTTTTATGGGAATATTAAAAGATGCCAAGACTTCAGGCATAAGACTTCTCAGCGCTGCCCTGTAAGATTTCTTGGGAATTATCTGGGGATAATTAGTCACTGGGGGATCAGGCTAACAGGTTTGTTATATCTTTAAAGATAGTTTAAAACATTTAGAAGCAAAGTCTTTGAAGTTGAGGTGATAGGTAGTAATTTAAAATTTAAAATCAGCTTTAGTGAGGCAGCAGAGTATATAAATAACGAAATAGACATTTTAAAGTGTGTGAATCAATAAGTTTTGATCCATACCATTGTAATCAAGGTAAAAGAATTGTGATCATCTCAGAAAGTTTCCTCATTTATGGAACACTGATTCTGTGCTAGGTACTTGAAGTGATTTGTTGGCATTATCCCGTTTAATTATCATTAAATATCATGAAATAGGCTGTTGAGGTTGAATTGTGCCCCCACCCCAACACCTAGGACCTCACACTGTGACTACATGTAGAGATCCAGCCTTTGAAGATGATTCAGTTAAAACAAGGCCATTGGGATGGGCCCCCAGCCAGCCTGGCTGTGTCCCTGGATGTGAACACACAGAGACATCAGCGGTGGGTGCTCCCTAAGGAAAGACCACACACAGGCAGAGAAGGCGGCCATCTGGAGGCCAAGGGGAGAGGCTGCAGGAGAAGGCAACTCGGAAGACACTTTGACCTTGGACTTCCAGCCACTACAATGCTGAGAAGATAGTGTCTGTTGTTTAAGCCACTTGGCCTGCAGTATTTTGTTACGGTGTCCCTGGCAGACGAAGGTGTAAGCATTAGCTCTCTTTTTCAACAGCAGAAAACACAGCAAGGTTCTGGGATGCCATAGAATCTGCTCACAGTTGCCCAACCCTGTGGTGGTGGGGCTGAGGCCGGGTCCTGGGCATGTTGGTCCCCACCCCACCTGTCACTTCTGTGTGTAGCAGCTCCCTAAGGATTCCAACACCAGGACGCCACACTGCCGTGTGATGGAGCCATCCCACCACCAGGCCCCCTCAGCCCTCAATCCCCTGTCACTCTAAGTTGTTGGGCACCTGATCAATACCAGGTTGTGAGCTTCGCTGAGGGCGAAGTGCTGCCTCATTGCTCTGACCCTCTGCTGCGATCTGCATTCAGGTGCTGAGATCTGCATTCAGCAGCAAGTCAGCACATGGTTGTCAAACACAAAAAACAAAATCAGATAATGCGTTCTGTTTTAGCTCTTTATAAGTCTCCCACGTTTCCCTTTTCCCAACTGACATTGGGGCCATAATAGTAACTAATTTCATACCTCTGTAGCCCTACAAATGATACAGAAATATTCCTAACAATGACTGTGTCATAACAAGCCTCCCCTGGAATAAGAAAATAATTATCAGAGCTTACTTATTGAGCACTTGGTTCTTAGCAGGCTCTACTAAATAATTTCTTTACCTATCCCCATTAAGTATGTAGTCAAAAGCCAGGATCTGAAATCAGAAGGCCTGAGTTTAAATCCCACTTGTAAACTTCTGTGAGCTATGAATTCTGAGGCAAATTTTATGTCCTTGGTCCTTTGTTTCTTCATCTGAGAAACAGGAATAATAGGACCTGTATAATGAAGGTGTTGTAAAGATGATGTGAGAGTGCCAGACACACAGAGGCACTGTGTGCTTGGCTATTATCATCTGATTTAGCTTTTAAAAATCACCACTCAAAGCTACTTACCTTCTCACTTTGCAATATTAAGAACAATATAATATATTTTGAAATCCAAATATGCAATATCCTTCCACAGTTAAAACTGTTCTACAGAAATGTTCAAATTATTTAATATTTAAGGGGAGGGAGAGGGGATGGTGGGGTAGGGAAAATAAAACTGATCATGGCTCAATATGTGTATGTACCAGTTCCCCAGTGAATGCAATTATTATGTATTTCAAATACAGGCTAATAAAAAACTAAAAGAATTGATCATGAAATTCTGAAAAGGAGCAAAAAGATAAGAAATTTAATAAAAATTTAAAAATTAGAATGATTTTTCCTTCATGTGTGACACCACAATAGCTTTTTATTATAACCATCAGCATTAAACACACAAAATACTAATGCTACACTATTTGGAAATAACACCAGTACTGAAGAATGTCATTGTGCCTAGAAGCTGACCTCTCAGGCAGACATCCAGGAGAGGGCTAGTACAGGTGAACCTATGGCATGCATGTTATTGCAGTTTTCTTTTAAGACAAAAGATGTTACTGCAGAGTTGTTTTTTTCTAAACTAAACGTCCCTGACTTATGAACAAGGAGAAGGTTCATAAGTCGGATTTGCTCTAATCCAACAGTGAGTCTTATACAGTGCATCTGTGAATCTTACACAGTCCGCCTGTGAAAGTTCGAAACTCAAATGTTTGTAAGTCAGGGTCCTACTTTATTTGGGTTTAATTGTGATGTTGGCACTTTGGGATAAACAAATGTGTTTTGAGTTGCAGTTAGCACTGGGTCTCTAACAGGTTCGCCATCACTGGCCTAAGCGCAGACTGTTAGTTCAGAATGCACTCAGCTGACTCAGGGCCTCACAAGGGATGGTGCCATTGAAAATTTTGCAGATGATTTCTAAAGACGAATTTGTAGGTAAGGAGTAGCCAAGAGCTATTTGAGATCTCCATTTTAGGGAGACTAGGCAAGCTGTCTGGAGGGGAGATTTTTAGGAGTTACATGAATATGAAAAGGCAGAAGACCCCTGGGGATTTGAGGTGGGTGTCATGTAATTTCTTAAACATTGTTAGCCTACCTACGGTGGCAATGTGGATCAGGCATCGCTAAAATACCCTAATGCCTTAATTCTGACTGCATCATAAGTAATTTTGGGAAAACCAGAACCCAAATATGGATCTAAATTCCATCTGCATAGGATTTCACCACTGACCATTTTGCCTGAGTTGACAGATTAATTCAGGAAGGGAATAACTAATAAAAGTTTTCCCCAAACTTACCAATCATGTGATATCAATTAACAAGTCCACAGGTTGTTTCCATGTTAGTGAGCACAGCTGGAGTTAATTAGCCAATGAATGAATGGCTAAAATCCAAATCCTTGCTGTCATCCACGTGGCCTGCAAATCTCAGAGGAACATGTCCTGAACCCTTTCTGAAAGTCATGTGATATCAAGGCAGCCATGGAGCCTCAGAACTTCTGGTAGAGGGGCCAGATGACACTGATGGGACTCTGAGGGGCACCTTGTTAAATGGAATGAGCACTGGAAGTAAACATGGCTCAGGACTGGGCCACATTGTTACCTTCCGGTGTCCCAAATTTCCTTGTTTGTTAAATAACACTCAGGTGATGATCTATCATTCTCCTGACAGAGGTTTCTAAATTTCTTACACATTTGGGTTACCTGGAGAGATCTAAAAACCCTAATGACTAAGTCACACCCCGTAATCATTAGTCAAAGTGTCTGGGATGGAAGCCAGGAGTGAATGTTTTAAAGTGATCCCAAGATGATTTTCTTGTGTAGCAAAGCTTGGGAACCACTGCCAGTGGCTGGCTGAGTAAGCCCTAACAAGAGGCTTTGAAATAAAGGAAGAAACTCCAGTTTTGGGAGAATTTAAGAAACACTAGTTACAGGTAGGCTAAATGGGTTTAGCAAGCCACTTGGTGGCAGTAAACTCCTTGTTTTTAAGCACAGTACATGTGAACTGCTGTGGAGGCTTCTGAATTTCTATTCCTTTGTGGGAGCCTTTCCCTCCTTTATTTTATTTTTTTGATTGTCAAAAAATATTTGTCTCAAATGAAAAAGGGTATGGTTTTCCTTTTCTTCTTTCTTCTGACAGACTAGATTATGCATAAAAATGTGACCTCTTTAAAAAATGAAAGTTTGACAGTTAAATTGTAAAATGTTTGAACTAGAGAATCTTTTTAGAATACACATTTTTTATGGCTTCCTCATCCAGTTTGAATAAACACTTATGTATACAGAAAAGAAAATTCTGTGTAGTGTCTTATGTGTCCAAAGTAACTTATGAAACTTAAAATAACTTATAAAACTCACAGAAAAAATCTATCATTCTATAGAAATATCTTTTAATTTTTTCCAGAAAATTTGTCACAATATCTTCCTATATTTTATCCATTATGGGAGGAAGGATGCTCCTAGAAGTGTAATTTAACAGTAATTGGGTATAAGTACGTATTGACATATTTGAACTGCGAAATTTGAGTTTGGTCAATGAAGAACCACAGTTTTAATGTACCTAGTGTATATTTTGGTCCTGGTGAAAATGACAGCCATAGGAAGTTTTAGGACCCTCAGTTTTATTCCAGGGTTTGTCACCAATTGGCTGTAAAATCTCGAGCAGGTCGCTTCAACCTCAGAGTCACGATTTCTCATCTGAAAATGATTAGGTTAGGCAGAAAGATCCTAGGTCTAGGGTCTTTTTTCTTCTCTCTTGAAAAAATTATATATCTGCTAATTTCCCCAAATGCATTCCTGAGAAAGTAGGCATATAACAGCTAGTATAGGAGAAGTTCTTCTGAATAGACTTTGTAAACATATCTTCTATAGCAACTTTCTAAAGGATATAAATTCAGTGTGTGGTAGTGATGACAGAAACTTTATTCAGTTCAAAATCTGAGAGGAAATCAATTGTTTCTCTCTTGCCTGGAGAATCAGTCTGCATTGCAGGTGCTGGGTCAGGGCAGCAATCCTGAGGCAGCCTTGGAGCTTGTTTTTTTTTTTTGGTACCGGGGATCGAACTCAGGTCCTTGCGCTTGCAAGGCAGGCACCGGAACGCTGAGCTAAATCCCCAGCCCCAGAGCTTGTTTTTTTTTTTTTTTTGCTCTGTGATCCAGAAAGAGCTGGTTGTGTCCAGGCACTTCACTTGCCCTGCCAAGATGGAGGATGTAGGGAGAGAAGGAAATTGGAATGTTTATTTTTGTTTTTGGTACTGGGGATTGAACTCGGGTCCTTGTGCTTGCAAGGCAGGTGGTGGAACAACTGAGCTAAATCACCTGGCCATTGGAATGTTTATTTAAATATACTGACCCTTTAGACAGCAGAGTGGAGAGGCCTCACATGGGTCTGCAGTAATTTTGGTTCCAACCCTCTCTTCATTTGCTACTTTGAGATCTCGCTTACACAGTCTTTGAATTTGTTTGCCACTGGTGGCTGTGGTTCTGCATAGGCAGGGCCAGTGTTGGGGTAGTAGTGACAGGGCTTGGACAAACTAGGCAGTCCCAAAGCTAAGTAATTTCAAAATGTATGTAAATATTGATGCTATCAAACCATTCCACAATTTGTGGGAAAGTATTAAACACAGTGCTCTTGCATGTCAACAGTAAACATTTAACTGAAATTATCCTAACTGGTTGCTATAAACTGAATGCTTGGGTTCCCTCCAAATTAATATATGGTATTGAAATCCTAACCCCCAAACCAATGGTATTAGGATGTGGGTCCATTAAGAACTGATTATGTCATGGGGGTGACCTTCACGAATGAGATTATACCCTTATAAACAAGGTTGGAGGGAGCTTGCTTGCCTCTTCCAGTGAGAAAATGCCATCTATGACCCAGAAGGCAGGCCCTTGCCAGATACAGAATGTGCCTCTATCTCGGACTTGCCAGCATCCAGAACTGTGAGAAATACACTTCTGCTGTTTATAAGCTACCAAAAATGTTTGTAGATCTCTATGGAAACTACAAAACATTTCTGAGAAAAATTAAAGGAGGTCTAAGTAAACAGACATAAATCATGTTCATGAGTTGGAAAACTCATAATTGCTAAGATGCCAAAATCCCCAAATTAATGTGTAGAGTCAATAAATCTGAACCAAAACCTCAGGAGGTTTTTCATAGAAATTGAAAAATTGACTCTGAAATATAGGAATAAATGCAAAATACATAAGACTGGACAAAACAGTATTGAAAGACATGGCCATCTAACTTTGACACTTTGTTATCTCCTCAAAAAGTTAAACATAAAGTTACCGTATAACCTAGCAATTCCATTCCTAGATATTTACCCAAGAGAAGCAGAAACACATGTCTACATAAAATCTTTCCAGATATATATGTAGATGCATTTCCATAATAGGCAAAAGTGGATTCAATCCATTGTCCATTAACAGAAGAATGAATAAAAATGTAATATATCCACAATGGAGTATTATTTGACCATAATAAGGAGTGCAGTACTGATACATGCTACAAAATGTGCTAAGCAAAAGAAGTCAGATGTAATTGTACATTCCATTTTCATGAAATTCTCATAGCAGTCCAAACCATAGAGGCAGAACATAGATTAGTTGGGGAGAGAATGGGAGTGACTGTTGACGGATACAAGATTTTGTTTTGGTTTAACCCAAATGTTTTAGTGTAAGGTAATAGTGGTGGCAGCACAATTCTGTGACTATACTAAAAACCACTTGTTATGGCTTGTGTTTAGATGTTCCCCCAAAGCCTCATGCAGTCATAGGTGGGGCTTTTCAGAAGAGGCTGCATCTAGGGTATCATGCTGGGATTAACTGTGTTATGCTGGGATTAAGGATGTGTAATTACTAAATTAACCCACTGATTAGCTTGGCATAGTTCTGGGTGTGGATAATGGGAAGGCCCTCCTTGGTGTGGGTGATATCACCCAAAAGGCAAGTAGTCTGGAAGGGATTAAAAAGGAGAGGCAGGATGCTGCAGCTGCTGCTGCTTTGCTACTTTGCTGCCTTCTGCCTGCCATGAACTGTTTTATCCTCTGTGATTCCCTCCTCTGCCATGCCACCCTGCTCAGAGCCAGGCAACTATGAATTGAAATCTCTACAAACTGTGAACTACAATAAACTTTTCCTCCCTTTGAGTGTTGAGTATTTTGTTTCAGCTACTAGGAAAGTAACTAGCTGAAACAAAATACCCAACACTCAAAGTTAAAGGAGGGAAGGTTTATTTAGCTCACAGTTTGTAGAGGTTTCAGTCTATAATTGGGTGGCTCCATGACAGGATGGCACATGGCAGAGGGGCAACAGTTCATGGCAGCCAAAGGTAGCAAAGCAACAAGGGGCCTTAACAGTGTCTTTTTGCCCCTTTTATCTCATTCAGGCTACCAGGATTACATTGGTGCCAAACCAAATCACTCACATATAGTAATTAAGTAATAATCACATGCCCTTAATCCCAGCAACACACATTCTAGATTCAGTCACCTCTGGAAAAAGAAAGCCCCACCTTATCCACATGAGGCTTCGGGGGGACATCTAAACATAAGCCATAACACTAAGACACAACTACATTATATTCTTTAAAAAACAGTAAAAATAAAAAAAGACTAATAGGAAACTACATATGAACAACACTATATAGCTTTCAAGGAGTCACAGTCATCTAAGGGTATACTTAAACATATAGTATATGCTTGCTGTGCAAGTGATAAAGTAAAATAGGAACAGAAGTGAAAATCCAAAACACAAAGAACTACAGGGACAGAAAACCCAAGTATCCTATTGGCTGTCAAAGGATAAGAGTGGGGCAGGATTTGACTACTAAATGGTGACATGAAGTCTTCTGTCCAGTGATAGAATTGATTATTGTAGTGGTTTCATAAATCTGTATGTGTGTTAAAAATGGATCGCATAATACATCAAAAGAAAAAGTCATGTTTTAAATGAAAGTAGAAGAGATATTATTATTAGACAAGAGGAAGGAAATAAGGGTGGGAGGAGACATGAGAGGGTAATGGGGGATGGATGTGATCAAAATATGTTAATGCATGTGTGAAAAAAGTGGAAAAATGGCAAAAAATCAATGTATCATATGGATTTATCCCCAAAAGGAAATAGTTCAGAAGTCCCCCCCTCAAGTCCATTGTTTTTCTTTCTACAATTTCATTACTAGTGGTTAACCATGATCCAACACTATGAAATGGATAATTCCAGGAATAAAAGAATTTGTAAGTTAAAAAATTAAAAAGTCATTTTAAAACTGAATGTAAAGTTTTTTTAAAATTAAAAAGTATATTGAGAGATTGTTTTTATATTTATTATTTTAACTCATCTCCATTTTTCATAAAGTGCCTATGTTGCTCTTCTCATGTGAGCAAACTCCCTTAGTTTTTACCAAGTCACACATTTTACCAAGTCTCACATTTATTAGTTTGTTGGTTACTTCTCAGTTTAATACATTGTAGGTTGTGCTGTGTAATATTGGTAAGGTTTTGTAGGCAGAATTTGAGAAATGGATGACCCTTACATCTTATTTTCTTATTCATCTCTAAAGGTGTTGATTTCTTTCATTAAATGTTTCTGTCATTAAATGTGGCATTAAATGTTTCCAGTATTAGGCTTGAAGATAATTATTTCTCAGTACCAAAACAGGTTTGTGTTCAAAGTCAGAGGCTAATGTTGTATAGAGCTTCCATTTCTGGGATTGAAATAATTGCTCTCTGATATTCACCACAAGCATTATGAGTAGATTACTACATGTGTCAGGCAACATTTGCTGAGTATATTTCAGGTTGCTTCAGAGCAATTTTGGTTTTGTAATTTCTGCTGTACATCCAGGGAGATCACGTTATTTCAGTTCTCCCTCTAATATTCTTTGTGAGGAGGTGAAAACCAGCAGGCTGTCCTGACAGCTGCTCTCTATCTGGAGCCCTGGCTGAAAGTGATGTCACATACACTGATCTGGGACTGTGTGTTGCTACTGTGCCTCTGGAAAGTGAATTTAGGATCAGAATAAATGTAATTGTGCTAATGTGATAAAAAGGTAGTTTATTTCAGTTGTAATACTGGACTTTTATTTTGATTGTAATGGACTTTTAATTTCACTTTCAATTATTGATAATTATCTCAGCACCAGAAAGTCTATTAGTAGTTGCATAACATAACAAGAGCATAGACATAACATATTTTGGCAAGTATGAACCACATGAGGGTCATGATAGCTGTCACTCAGATAATGAGAACACACGCTTTTATCATTTCCTTTGTCTTTTTTCTTCCTCACTTTTCTGTTTTTTAGCATGTTTCTTTCCATTTCCTTGGATCTCTGCTTTCTGATGTTCAAATACTGTACAGTTCTACATGTTCAGCGTACAGCACAGCACTGCAGCGAAGTAGCTCCCTGCTTCTCTCAGTCCACCTTCAGGAGCTGGCTCTCTGCAGCAGCCTGGTCTCTCTGCATGGCCAAGTGAGAGTCCTGTTCTCATCTGCTGTTAGGTAAACTGAGGCCGACTGCCTGCTCATGATAAGACCCAATAAAAGTTAAAATCACTGTCTTCTCCACAAACCAGTCAGCTTCCCATCTGACCTAAAATTGCCATCTACAAAATCGCTAACAGATTTCACAATACTATAGGGGAAATGTGTTTAGAGGGAATCATTATGATGGCAATATTGCCTCTGAAGAGACCTGCACTTCTTCAGTTGACACGTGAGTTTAAGACTTGAGAGTCCAAGAGCCATAGTCACAGCAAAGATTTCTCAGAGCGGGAGTGACACAAGAACACCCAGTCAGCATCTTTTACGTATGCAAAAAATTGTTAATTACCAAGCCCAACCAGTTGCAGGGAGGATGCCGAATACTCCCACTTCCAATTTTTGATGGAGTTCCTTTTATTGCAAGAAGGTGTTCTACAAATTGCATGTATGAAATTTAAGGAAAATGGACATGAGAAAACCTCTGGGGTGATAAAAGTGTTCTCTATCTTGATGGTGATGTGGATTACAGGTTTCATTCAGTTCTCAAAACTCACTGAACTGTACATTTAAGATCTGTGTAGTCTATAGATCAACTACATTGTCTCAACTAAAGGAAACGGAAAGGTGTTGACACAGGAGATAGGGAGTGGCAAAGCTGGCTGTGGACATGAGCTGGACCTGTCAATCACAAGATTCTAGGGCAATGCCTCAACCCTGTATGTAGAACTTCCCCCGAGCTCCCACCATATGTGGACAGCATAAAAAAGACCGGCCACAGTAGCTCAAGCCCCGTTTGTCAGACACAGTGTGTTCTTTTATTTTGCTTTTACCCTCTTTTTCTCTTTGTTTGGCTCAAGTTTGCTCTGTAGAGCTGGTTTCTTCCATACCCCTTCACCCTGGACTTTTAAAATAAACATTTTAACACCATTGTTGGCTTGTCTTGTCTAATTATTTGTTCGAGGTAAGAAGGACATGGAATACTTTTGATTGGCGAGCTGTTTCTTTTTTTTTTGTGGTACCGGGGATCAAACTCGGGTCATTGAGCTTGCACAGCAGGCGGTGAAACCGCTGAGCTAAATCCCCAGCCCCTGGCAAGCTATTTCTAAAGGAACTATCAGATAACAGTGTGAAGTGTGGAATCATCTCTGTCCAAATTCAGGTGTTAATTCTGTGGGGTACCACTTCTGATTATATTAAAAGCCTGGCACCTGAGGACACTTAAGGTCACAACCCTGCTGTCAGGGGCATGTGCATAACAGGCCACAGTTACATAAGAGTGACAACATACTCAACCATGCATGTGCAATATGCTCATGTGAGGACACACAGCTGTTTTTCATGATAATGTCTTGTTGTGTCTCAGAAAGGGTATATTCAAAGACAGAAGAAATAAAGGCAAGCAGCTTTTGAGCTCTGGAGCTCTGGCTCACATGAACCTGCTTTCACAGATCTCATCTCTGTGTCTTTTCTTTATTAGGAAATTAACTCATTCATGGCACAAAAGACTATATGGACTAGACGAACCCCTTCCCTGGTGCCCCCCATCCAGGCTCAGCCCTGACAAGTTCTTTTTTTTTTTTTTTTT
>NW_004624778.1:5292717-5306506 GCF_000247695.1 Heterocephalus glaber
CTTTTCAGAGGTGTCTTCCAGATATAGCTTGTGTTTGGGTTTTGAGACTCTGATGGCTCTGAAGCTATTTTATTTTTCTTATACCAGGAAGGAAAACTAATTAGATCAATCACAACATGTTAGTCCAAATGACATAGTCAGTGATACCATGGCATCAAGCACAGCTTAGAAAATGACAATTTGTGGTAGTTATTAATCTATCACTTTTAACTATGTGAATTAAATTAAAACTGAGGACCAAGCCAACATAAGTTTATAATGAATAAACTCTTCAATATAGCATCTTTCCCCTTCAGGGTGGGGAGTTAAAAGGAGGTGGGGAGGGTGGTACAGGTAGAAAGAACAGGTAAGATTAGTGGTGAGGCCAGAAGACACAGAAAATCACACAAACTCTAAGAAGTTGTTAAAGGCAAGAGAAAAATGCAGAATGAAAGAACAAAGATGTGAATACAATCGTCTACCAGCAGCAGGGAGGCTAGATGCTGAATTTACTTTCCTTTAAACCTAATGATAATCAAGAGAAGGAAAAAGAGGGAAAAAAAAACCAATAAGGGAGAAATCTGAATTCAGTGCAGAAAGGAACAAATGGGGGAGATGAGGAGCAATGTGGGACAGCAAGAGAATGAGTGAGAGAGAGAGAAAGAAAAGATAAAATAAAGAAAAGAAAGAGAAGCAAAACTTTGAAGAGCAGAAAAAAAGTAAAAATTAAGAATTAAAAATAAGAGAAAAAAATTTTTTTTTCTCTTTTGCAAATAGCAATAGAAATTATGGGACTCCTTGAGTGTATGTCTCTGCTGTCACTGTAGGCAATGTAGGAATCCATGTGCATATATGAGTCAATGAGTCTCAGCAAGGCAGTAGCAGACCAAGTACAGTGGTCTGATGTGCCTTTATTGTAGAGATTCTCTTTACTTTTCTGCTGAGCTTCAGTTTTCATTGAGGAGCCTGAGAGTCCCTCTTTCTGTTACTAACTTCTGCTCTATCTTGTGGCACTCAGGACAAGAGCCTTTATAATCTCCTGTGCCTCTATAGTGTGGGACCAGGTAGCAGAAAAGCCAGAATGTAGGAGGCGTGTGGTGGGGGGGCAGGACTCAGCTTTGGAGGCGCCCGCGCAGCTAAGTGGACCTCACCATGGCATGGGTGTGGCCCAGGATGGCCGAGGAGCTTCAAGCTGCTTGTCTCTCCTGGCTGGTCACAGCTCAGAGAGCGTTGGATGGGGGTGGGCTGCAAGATGCCTCTGCGATGCTTTGAATTTTTCTAGAGCCTCATTCATCTGTTTTGTTACTTCCTGTGCTATCAGTTCAGGGTGTCCAGGTGGTTGATTATTGGCCTTTTCCACCTCATTTCCCCTTGGGTTTACCCTTGGTGGGGTGGAAGTCTGAGTTTGTGCCTTGCTTAAATGTCTTCTCATTTTTGTTTTTGGAACTGTCCTTGGTTTAACTCCTGGGTTGATACTTCAAAATTGCTTATTGTAAGTGTCTTTGTTGCTTGTAATTATAACACTTATGGAATGATTGCTTCTCAGAGGTGTCTTACAGATATAGCTGGTCTTTAAGTTTTGAGTCTCTAATGACTCTGAGGCTATTTCATTTTCATTATACCAGGAAGGACCACTGACTAGATCAATAGTAACACCTTAGCCAAAGTGATGCAATCAGCAACACCATAGCATCAAGTACATCTTAGAAAATGACATTTTTGTGGTAGTTATTATTCTATTACCTTTGACTGTATGAATTAAATCAAAATCGAGGACCAACCCAACATGTGCTTATAATGAATAAACTCTTCATTATATCAAGTTTACCCTTTGGGATGGGGAGTTAGAAGGTGTTGGGGAGGGAGGGATAGATAGGTAGAAGGATAGGGGAAGGTTAGCAGTGAGGCCAGAGGACACACGTGAGAGAAGGAGAAAGAGAATAATAGAAAAATAAAGAAGAAATCTGAATGAGGGCCAGAACAGGAACAAAAAGGGAGATGAACAATGTGGGACAGCAAGAGAGTGAGTGTATGAGAGAGAGAGAGAAAGGAAAGAGAAAAGAAAGAAGAAGAAAAAAGCAGAGAAAAACAAAAATTTGCAAAGAGTAGAAAAAAAATTAAAGATAAGAGGAGAAAAAAACCCAAACCAATAATACTAATTTTGGAAATAAAAAATAAAAATGAAAATGAAGGGCCTCCTTCAGGGTATGTCTCTGATGTCTCAATAGACAATGTAGGTAGCAGTATGCAGATGTAAATCAATGAGTCTCAGCAAGCCAGTTGCAGACCTGTGAGATTCAAGTCCCAAGTTGACCTCCCTGTCCTCCTGTAGGGTTGAACTCTGCAGGGTTGTACTGCAGGTTCCAGCTTCCCTTCCCCTGAAGATAGTCTCAGTTCCAATGGGCGGTGATTATCCCTCTAACTTACCCAGCTGGATGGGGTGGGTTCCCTGCAACCAGGGATCCCTCCTGGGCATCCGTAGATGTGCCTGGCTGGCGTGGGCTGGATGGGGTGGGTTCCCTGCAACCCCTGACAGGTTCTTAATCACCATTACCTGAGAATGTGACCTCATTTGGTTACAGGGTTTTGGCAGAGATCATCATGATAAAATAAGGTCATTAGGGCTGGCCCTAATCCAATATGCTTGGTGGCTTTGTAAGAAGGGGAAGTTTGGACATCAAGACTTATAAAGGGAAGGTGGCCATCTACAAGCCACAAAGGCCTGGAACAGACCTGTCTCTCAAAGCCTCAGAGAGGCCCAACCCTGCCCACCTCTGGCCTTAAGAACCATGAGCCAATAAATCCCTGGTTTTTAAGCCACTTATTTTGTGGTGCTTTGTTTTCACAGCCTTATTAAACTAACGTAGAAAGTGAGAGACATTTTGGTCCCTGGGTGAAGAATAATTAATAATACTTAAAACATATAAACCACATTTTAGTCATTAACATTTAATATATGTGATCATAATTATCATAAAATACTAATACATATTTAATATTCATAACATTAGAGATAGGTACTATTGTTAGTCCCTCTTATTTTCTTTGTGTTTTTTTGGTACTGAGGATTGAACCCATGACCTTGCACTTGTGAGGAAGTCGTGGTGCCACTGAGCTAAATACCCGGCCCTTATTTTCTTTGGTTTTTGTTTGCTGATCTTTTTCTAGCTACCTGAGATGGAGGTTTAAGGATTTTCAACCTTTCTTTTTTTCCCCTAAAAGTATAATTATCATCATAAATTTCTAAGTACTGCTTTAGTTGAATCCCACAGGATTTTTTATGTTTTATTCAACTTAAATTATTTTCTAATTTCTGTTGTGACTTCTCTGACTCATGGGTTATGTAGTGAATCTTGTATTTCTGCTCTAGTTTGGTTATTAAATTTTCTCCAAAGACTCATGTATTGAAGGTTTATTCTCCAGAGTGGTGCTTTTGGGAGAAGGTGGAGCTTTTCAGCACTGAGGGCCCATGGGAGGTCTTAATGTCACTGAGGGCAGAGTCCTGAGGCAGGTAATGGGGGCCTGGACCACTCCTCTTTCTCTTTTGATTCCTGGCCATGAGGTGGGTGAGTTTTCTCACCATGTGCTCCTGCCATGGGCACTGCACCAACATAGGTCCAAAGCAATCTGGCCGACTAACCATGGACTGGCACCTCCAAAACTATGAGCCAGAATAAGTGTTTCTTTTTATTATTATCTCAGGTATTTCATTACAGGGATAGAGAGTGGACTGACACAAGTTCCAAGGAGTTAGAGATTTTCTTGTTGTGACTGTTACTGATTTCTAAGGTAATTCCTGTGAGGTCAGAAAACATAGTTTCAAGGTTCTGGAATTTATTCATGCTTGCTTTATGATCTGCTATACAATCAATTTTTGTAAGCATTCCTTGTGTATTTGAAAAAAAATGTGATCTGTCCTCGTGGAATACCTTTATCTATAAATGTCTGTTAGGTCAAGTTAGTTAACGTTATACTGATCTGTATACTTCATGATTATTTCAGGTAATTGTTCTATTAGCTATTAAAAGATTAAAAAATTTTCATTCTGATTATAGATTTATTTATTTTCATCAATTTTTGCTTTATATATTTTGAAGCTATGTTATGCGCTTCAGGTAGACTTGCACTAGTTTGCCTTCCAGATGACTCTATCTTTTATCATTTGAATATCTCTCATTATATGAAGCCTACTTTGTCTGATATTTGTTCCATCGGTAATCTTTTGGTTAATATTTGTATGGTTTTCCATTTTTTATCTTTTCATGTTGAATTCTTTTATGTCCTTCTGTATAAGTTGTGGCTCCTATAAGAAACATAAATTTAGTTTTTTCTTTTTAATTCACACTAACATTCTTAATTTTAAAATAGGAATATTTAATCTATTTCTTTGAAATTTTAATTTTTATTAGTACATGTTTGAAGTACATAATGATTACATGCACTGTGGGGGACTGATGCATGTACATAACACATTTTAATTCTTTTTTATGTACCCTTGCCTTCCCCTAGTCTATTTGTATGATTACTAATATATTTGTGTTTTTTAGTTGACTAGCTTGTTTTATGATCTTTTTCCTCCTTTCTTGTTAGACAGTATTAATAATATTTTGATTTTATGAATGAGTAATTTGTGACACTGAGAAATAGTATAGATTAACCAGTAAGTAATATAAATTAAACAATTCATATACCAGTATATGGTAGAATTGAGGTTCAATCTTTGGTCTGGGTAATAGCTAAGCTCTACCAGTTACTGTTTCTGAGAAAAGGAGAGGGAGAAGAGAACTGATAAATGGGGTGGTATCCTAAAATAGTCTGGCATTTCAGTGCCCAAGCTTGCTGGCTGTATGAGTTTCTCAGTTTATTTCCATGTCTGAGAGATGAGAATGTTGATGAATTTCCAGTTCACAAGAGAAGTGCTTTGTGAACTGCTTTTCAGGTGTCAACTACTGTTGTTCTTTTCTCTTGGAGAAGAGAGTTAACAGGAAAGATGAGGAACAGAGAGCTTTACAGTACTCCCTGGCAGGCAGGTGACACAGTATAAAGGCCCCAGAATGGAAAGGCTGGGCCTGTGTAAGGGTGGGAAGATAGGACTTGGTAGGAGTGCCTCAGATGGTTGCCACAAGGGAGGAGTCCCTACTTAAGAGGGAAATTTATGGACCATTCAGCCTTCATGGCAGGATAAATTCATTCTTGACTGCTTAAGGTAGGAAGCTGAGTAAATAAGGGCAGTTCAGATAGATATTAGGTTTTATGCCTGGTATCCTAAAGTAAGATATCGTTTGTAAGAGGAGATTTCTAGTGAATACATCTCATTTCCTTGATTCCTTTAACTGGGTCGCTCCATCTGCAACTTACTTCCTGATTGAGGAATTGTTTCAAGTCATCATTCAAGAGAGGAGCTTAAAAAGACTGAATTTCAAGTAAATCCAGGAGAGCTAATGTGCGGAGGGGGAAGGGAAATGAGCTTCCTATCAGGGGAGAGGACCAATAACTTCGATAATTGACAAAGCAGCCTGGCCTCTGTCAGCAGCATTTATACAAGGATAAAACAATGATGCTCCAGCTTCTGCAGCAGAATGAAAACACAAGCAGAGCTTTCCTGACAGCACTGCTATCGCCCCAGGGCTGTGTGCTCAGAGCTGTCTGTTGGCCTCAGCAGTGTTCAGTGCAGCCATCACAGCAAAAGGTGATGTGGAGAAAACATTTCCTTGTGGACCAGAGGACTCCCTGGTGCACATTTCTTAACAACCTTCTCAACCTTACATTCAACAGAAACCCCAATTTGAATGGACAGGCTTAGTGGAATGGGAAGGGACAGAAAGACACTCACAGAACAATTTTATCTGCTTCTATACAAATAACTCCAAAATCTTGAGAAACTAGGTAAACATTTTTATCATCAATGTGTAGATAATTCAATTTTATATAAAAAGCTGATGATAAGTAAATAAAAATACAAGTGAGGACATTCTAAACACACTAAAAGAGTTCTCATCTTAAAAAAAACCCCACACCTAAATTTACTTGAATCATTCTACTTAATAAACTCTAAACATCTATAAGCTTTAGTATATGTACTGCTGAAGTGAGCACGAAACATCTAGAAGCTTTAAACATCTGTATTTACTTATTTTTCTCTTGAGCAGATCTGAGGTTTTTAGATTGGAGGCAGACTGCTTATTTACTTATAGAAGGTCTTTGTGTTGACTTCCGAGTCCCTAATTTTCCCTTTGGGTTGATGAAATGAAAGATGTCAGCCTGCATCCATAGAGGTACAGAGGAAGGCTGTAAGATGAGAGGGGACCCCAAAACGATGAGCTGGGGGTAACGAGGAACTGCTGAACAGTAGCCTTGTGCTCTCCAAAGAGAGGGAGAGAAACCTTATTTTTTCAGTATGCTTGGGAGAAAAGCAGAAGTTTCCTGTGTATCACAACTCTTTGGATGTAAGGCTTGGGAATTTATTACCTTTTGAATTGTAAATAAATGGCAGAGATAAATCTATAAATTCCCTCAGAAGCAATTTCTGATCTCCATTGCCCACAGAATAGGTATCAATCAATCATTCTTTTTTTTTTTTTCTTTTTCTGGTACTGGGGATTGAACTCAGGACCTTGCGCTTGCGAGGCAGGCGGCACAGCCAATTATTCTTTAACCAGACTGGCAGGGATGTTTGCTCAGGAAACCGTAATTCTGCAGAGCATGAAAACAGATGTTTCTTAACCCCACAAGATGTACTTTGGTAGAATTTTATGTCCCATTCGTGGACAAGTGGTCATCTGGAGACTGCACAGCATAAAGAAATAATGCAAGGCGGTGGTGCAGAGCAATCAGTCTGTGGAGAGTTCTACCTGCTGAAAGTCAGGCACTGGGTACTCAGTGAATATGGTCAATCCTCAAAGTTCAGAAGGGGAGTAGAAAGAGGGCGCAGAAAAAGGAGGAGTGAAGGATGAGAGGCTTTCAAAAGTGGGGTCTGGGCCAGCGGGGGGAGCAAGTGGGGAATGGGAAGAGGTGAATGGTGTAGACTCCTCTTTCAGAAAAGCCAGGAGGCCAAGGCCTTCAAGAAGAACCTGGGAAGTCTCTTTAGATGAGCTCGACATTCTTCATGAAGCTCCACATGATGTCACCTGCAGCTGCTGTGTACGAAACATGGACATGAATTCTAACTTTTAAAAAAAGAACTCCAACTTTGAAAATAACTGTAGTAATCTGGAAGATACAACCTGAGCTATCTTAATTAGTGATTAACTGATACACTTAAGTTTCACAGTAAGTTTTAGTGTCATCTGTCTAAGTTTTTTCCCCTCTGGTGATGTGTATTAATGTGTTTTTCAATCACACAGCTTCCAGCTTGGGTTCTTGTTAGTGGCTATCACTTCAGTTACTTCCTCTCTATTTATTTTCCTTCCCTCAGCCAGGAAGCACTGTGCCAGCCTTGCACTCCTGCATGTTGCCCATTACAGCTGGGGCTTTGACTATGTCACCCTTGCCTGAGAGAAACCAGCATGGAGCAAAGAGCCTGAGGCTGGAAGCATCAGCTCAAATCAAATCCAGACTCCACTGCTGGTTACTATGTTAATCTCACTCACAGTTAGGGTCCCAAAGCCTCAACACTTGATTTGGAGTCCAAAGGAGTCAAGCAAGGCTTAAACAAAAATGACTCCAGGAAGAATATTAAAAAAATTGCAAAAATAGTTTTTGTGCATTTCTTTTCACTCATCTGGAGACTTCCTTCCAACACACACACAGGTCAGTTCCACACATTGCCATGGTTGGCTCTAAAGGCTGGGTTGGCCATCTGTGGCAGGTTGTGGAGGACTAAGGGGATGCCCTGGGAGAGGTAGTTAGGTCACTGTGGGATGTGCCCTTGAAGGGCCACTGGGGCCCAAGGTCCTTTCTGGCTCTGTCATTGTGAGGTGAGCAGCTTCCTCCAGTACTGCTCAGTCGCAGACCCCAAAGCAACAGGGCCGATGGACCATGGGCTGAAACCTCTGAAATGGTGAGCCAAAATAAACTTTATTCCCATTAAGTTGTTTTTTCACACCTATTTGTTGCAGTAGTGGGAAGCTAACATACTTGGAAAGTTCTAAAAACATCCTCCCCAAACTTTAAAGTCCTAATCCTCATCTCTAAGAAGCGGCCATGGTACCACAACTAAGTAAGCATTGAGCAGAAAAGAGTGTTTTGGAATCACAAAGTCGCCTGGGCATGGCTAAATGTTCCAGTTACTTAGGGTGATTCCTGAGATTATAGAGAGCCCGGCTGTCAGGAGAGCTCTGTGTGGAGCCTCTTTGTCCCACTGAGCCTCTCATCAGTGTCCCAGCTGTGTTCAGGGCACACGCGTGTGTGACACAACCTAAGAAATCTGAGATATTAGTCACAATTGTTCAAACACCCTTAAATTTGGCAGTTTGTGCGTTGTTTCTCCCCTAGATATTTCATGACTGAACTAAAACACTGAACTCTACTTTCTTTTCAGAAAAGATACGATTGTGCTGATCTTTTCTCGTGAAAAAGATAACACTTTAAAGTTATTTACGATTTTTCCACTGGAGGTATACAAATTTAAAAGGAGAACACAGACCTGATATATATTTGTATAAATGTAATCCTTAACTAATGCAAGATTCAGACATGTTTAAAGCTAACATGATTAAATCAATGTCAACCCTTTATGGCTCATATGCTGCTTTCAGGTTCTTTTGGTAGGGACTCCACAGGAAGGGCCGAGTCTTCAGTCTGCTGGAATTGCTGAGAACCTGCTCACCTGTGAACAGAAGGCAGCAGATGGTGATTCCTTTGTGGTGGAATTAAGGAATGTGGGACTTAATTAATGTCTTTGATCAGGGCATCAGAAAACTAGTGTTACTGAGACGTATCAAGGTGCACAAACTTTACATGCATTAAAAAACCACACCTCTAGAATGGAACTTCAACTAGATTTACCATTTTTGTCTCCTTTCCCCTTCCACCATGAGGTTCTATCTGAACTGATATAGTTCCAAGGATGAAAATTCTTGCTAATTACATAAAAATAAAAATGTTAAGTGATGTACATTTATTTAAAGAAAAAAAAAGCCATCACTCCCAAAGTTCAAAAGCAAAAAAGGAGGCCAATAAATAAATTGGTGCAGGGAGCAAAGGGATCAGCTCACTTCCTAAATCACAAAGAAGCCAGGTTAGCATAGTTGCATAATTTAGATGTTCTGCTACATTTACAGTGGACATATTTGGCATTTTAATAGGTTTCCTCCATCTCTGCTGCCCCAGGAACAAAATTACAGGGCTGGCTTTTAACATGGAAAAGCCAAGATAGTGTCTAAGTAATAAAAATAGGATCTGTGTTTGTCAAATCCTTGCTCCATCCTGCCTAAGAAGATCACTTTCATTTTGGAGTAGAAGTTTCTTATCAGAGGGGCCAAGGAACACAGGCTGCATTAGCTTAAAAGGCCCCACGACAGCTTAGGAAGCTGTTTTGACACCGTTAATTGGCAAGGACAGCTCCAGAGCCTTCTATATCCCCAGACACGAAAAAGAAAAGAAAAAGAAGAAAAATGTATGTGCTAAAAAACCAAAACAAAACAACCCTTGTGTTCCTTATGTGCTTGAGAGAGGCCCTGAGCATCTCAGTTCATGAACTAGACTCCTGCTTCTTTGAAGCAATTGCAAAAGTGGATTGCCCCAAGGGCTTACTGGGCAAAGTGCTTGGACCTCTGCCGGGTGGTAGGGCTGTCAGGTCAGCATGGTGAGGGGAGCTCTCGGCTCACTGTCTCCCTGATGACAGCAGTAGAAAGGACACTAGGGACATTCCTCTCCTTGATCACCCAGGGTGTGAATTTCTCTTTCTCCCCAGTTTTTTCTTTGTGGTATATGTTGCTATGCATAATAATTGCATTCATTTTTGGTCCATATACATATCACATCTTTTTTTCAACTTTAATTTTTTATTAGTACATGTTTGTAATACATAATGATCACATTCTTCTTGGGGCATTGGTACATGTAGATAACACATTTGGTTAATTTTTTATTCCCTTCCCCTCTCCTTCCTCCCCCTTCTTCGATCTCTCTCTCTCTCTTTTTTTTTTTTGGTACCACAAAGCGAAACTGAGACCTTGTGCTTGCAAGGAAGGCACAGGAACCACTGAGCTAAATCCCCGGCCCTAGATCTCTTGATCCCCTTCCCATTTACAAAAGATCTATCTCCTTATTTCCTATTACCTATATTTTATTTTGATCTTTATTTGCATTTTGGGTTTCTTGTATAAGAGAAACCATGTGACATTTAAATTGTATGTTTGATTTATTTCACTTAATATTATGGTCTCAAGGTGTATCCATTTTCCTACAAGTGACTCAGGTTTATCCTTCTTTATTGCAGAATAGTACTCCATTCTGTGTAAATAGCAAATTTTTATCCATTTATTTGTTGATGGACGTATAAGTTGCTTCCAAGATTTCATTATTATGAGTTGTGCTGCTATAAACAGGAGTAAGCACACTATCGCTGTAACACAAGTATCTTTAAATCTTTTGGGAAGATATCTAGAAGGGGTATACCGGGGTTGGATGGAATTTCTATTTTTAGGTTTTTGAGGAATTTCCATACTAATTTCCATAATGGTTGTACTGTTTCAATTCCCACCAGCAATGTAGAAGTGTTCCTTTTTCTCCACAGCCTTGTTAGCACTTGTGTTATTGTTTGATTTTTCCTTTTTTCTCTCTTTCTTTCTTTCTTTCTTTCTTTCTTTCTTTCTTTTTCTTTCTTTCTCTTTCTTTCTTTCTTTCTTTCTTTCTTTCTTTCTTTCTTTCTTTCTTTCTTTCTTCTTTCCTTCCTTCCTTCCTTCTTTCCCTCCTTCCTTCCTCCCTCCCTTCCTCCCTCCCTTCCTTCTTTCTCTCTTTTTTTTGAACTGGGGATTGAACTCAGGACTTTGTGCTTGCAAGGCAGCCATGGTACCACTGAGCTAAATCCCTGGCCCTTTGTTTGATTTCTTGATTATGGCCATTCTTGCTGGAGTGAGATGGAATCTCAGCGTTATTTTAATTTACATTTCTCAAATACCCAGAGATGTTGAGCATTTTTCATGTATTTATTGACCATTTGTACTTCTTCTGAGAAGTGTTGGTTCATTTGAGTTCCCAATTTTTTTTTTTTTGATACTGGGGATCAAACTCTGGACCTTGTGCTTTTGAGGTAGGTGGTGGCACCACTGAACCAATTTTTTGATTGATCTTTTATTTTGGGGGAATCTAATTTTTCTGAGTACTTTATATATTCTAGATATTAATCCTCTGGGGAGTAGCTGACAATTTTTTCCTCATTCTATATGTTGTCTGTTCACTCTGTTGGTGTTTTCTTTGCTGTGTGAAACTTTTAAATTTGATATGATTCCATTTGTGTATCTTGGTATTATTTCTTGTAATACCAAGTGGGACTCTGTTCAGAAAGTCTTTGCCTATGCCTATGTCTTCAAGAGTTTTGCCTATTTTATCTTCCAGCAGATTAAGTATTTCTGTTCTAACATTTAGATCTTTGATCCACTTTGATTTTTGTTTAGTACATTGTGAGTGATAAGGATCAGATTCAGTCTTCTGAATGCAGATAGTCAGTTTTCCCAGTATCTTTCTCTAAGGAGGCTATCTTTCCTCCAGTGTATGTTTGGCTCCTTGTCAGAGATCAAGTAGCTGAATGTGTCTGGAGTTGTTTCTGCATCCTCTATTCTGTTCCACTGATCCTCATGTCTGTTTGTATGTGAGTACCACATGTTAAAAAAAAAATCACTGTAGCTATGTACTATAACTTGAATTTTGGGATTGTGATGCTTCCTGCTTTGCTCTTGTTGCCCAGGATTGCTTTTGCCATTCTAGGTCTTTTCTGGTTCAATTTGAATTTTAGGATTGTTTTCTGTAGTTCTATGTGCTGTTGGTACCTTGATTGGGATTGCGGTAGAGCTATGTATCAGTTATGGAAGTATGGCCACTTGGCAACACAGGCTCTGATGTCCTTTTTCATAGAGGTCTTTCACTTCTGTGCTTAGGTCGGTTCCTAAGTATTTAATTTTTCTTTTCTTTTTTTCCTCCATTTAGTTTATTTCTACATTTTAGGGGTATAATACAGTTACCTTCATCATTGGGATCTTGTACCTATACATGATGCACCTTAGTTCTTATTTTTTCCCCATTCCCCTGTGCTCCCTTCACCCCATCCACCCATCCCAATTTACAAAGACCTTGTTTCCATGTTTTTCTTTTTCTCATATTTTTTCTTTTCACTTCTTTCCTTTCCCTTTCCCCTCCCACTTCTCCTATTCCTTTAAATATTTTCTTCCTATTTCACAATATCAATTATACATTTTGATCCTTATTTACACTTTCAGTTTTTCACACCAGAGAAACTATTCAGTATTTACACATGTGTATCCTATTTATTTCACTTAAGAGTATGGCCTCAATGTGCATCCACTTAGCTATAAATGTCTCTAGTTCCTCATTCTTTATGGCTGAGTAGTATTCCATTTTATAAAAAAACCACATCTTCTTTATCCAGTCTCCAGTTGATGGGCAACTGGGCTGTTTCCAAGTTTTAGCTATTACCAACTGTGCCGCTATGAACATGGGTATGCATATATCACTCTGGTATGATTCTTTTACTTCTTTGGGGAAGATACCCAGCAGAGGAATTGCTGGGTCAAATGGGAATTCCAATCCTAGTTGCTTGAGATATCTCTACATTTATTTCCACAGTGGTTGCCCCAGTCTGTACTCCTACCAACAATGAAGAAGGGCTCCTTTCTCCCCACAACCTCGCCAGCACTAGTTATTGGTTGATTTCACGATAGCAGCCATTCTCTCTGGGATGAGGTAGAATCTCAGCATTGTTTTCATCTGCATCTCTCGAATGACCAGTGATGTTGAATATATTTTCATATGTTTAATGCCTGCTTTTATTTCTTTGTCTGAGAAAATGTTCATTTCAGATGCCCATTTTTGAATTGGGTCTTTATATTTAGGGGGGTCTGATTTTTTTGAGTTCTTTATATATTCTAGATAGTAGACCTTTGTCTGAGGAACAGCTGGTAAAATTTTTTTCCCACATTGTATGTTGTCTGTTAGCTATGCTGGTAGTTTCTCTTGCAGTGCAGAAGCTTTTTAATAAGATGAGATCCCAGTTGTTGATTCTTTGTGCTAGTTCCCATGCTACTGAGGATTTGTTCATAAAGTCCTTTCGGATGCCAATGTCTTTGAGAGCTTTACCTAACTTATCTTCCAGTAAGTTTAGTGTTTCTGTTTTAGAATTTCGATCTTTAATCCACTTCAATTTTAGTTTAGTGGATGGTGAAAGATAGAGGTCTAGTTTTAATCTTTGGCAAGTTCAAATCCAGTTTTTCCAACACCATTTATTAAAGAGGCTATCTTTCTTCCAGTGAGAATGGTTGGCTCCTTTGTCAAAGATGAGGTAGCTGAGTATGTCTGGGGTTGTTTCTGCATCTTCTAATCTAGTTCACTGATCCTCAGGTCTGTGTCTTTGCCAGTACTATGCTGTTTTTCTTTTTATCACAGTGGCTTTGTAGTATAGTTTCAAGTTGGGAATTGTGATACCCCTTGCCATGACTCTGTTGCCTAGAATGGCTTTTGCTATTCTAGGTCCCTTCTAGTTCCCGATAAACTTTTGGATTGTTTTCTCTAGTTCTGTGAAATATGCTGTTGGAATTTCAATTGGGATTGCATTGAATCTGTATAGCAGTTTTGGAAGTATGGCCATTTTCACTATATTGGTTCTTCCTACCCAGGAACAGGGGAGTGCTTTCCA
>NW_004624778.1:5321898-5334025 GCF_000247695.1 Heterocephalus glaber
GGAAGGGGAAAAAAATAAGAACCAAGAGACTCATGTAATGGTACAAGATCCCAATGATGAATGTAACTGTATTTTATACCTAAAATGTACCAATAAAGTTAATGGAGAAAAAAATAAGTTTAAGACTTCAGTATATAAATAAATATACATTACTATGTATACCTTTCTAGTGTGGCTTACCAACAAATCAGCTGAACTTGAATTCTTTTTTTTAATTAAGAGCAGATATGCTTTTGATGGTAGGGAAGGGATGGAGGAGAGGAAAAGCACTGGAACCGTCCAGTTCACAGCAGTCATCAGTCTGCTTGTCCTTGGGAGCTTGTGGAAGGTGTTAATGTGGCTGGGAACATCAACACCTTGGCATGCATGAACGTCAAGTCAGGAAGGCTGGCGACCACCTTGACAGCTTCTTCTCTCAAGTGTCCTTCTCTTTTTGGTTTCCTTGTAGATTGCTCATCTTCTCTGCTGTGGACATGAGTCTCGCAAATGCATCAGTCACTTTGAGGCTTGAGGTGGGGATTTTCAGCTTAGAGGCTGTTAACTCATACAACTCTGGATCCACTCCTGGAACTGATCAGATGTGCATGTGTTCATCTCTGCTGTCATGGTGGTTGTCTGACCAATGGAAGCAATTTTTTCTGCAGCAGATAGTGGTTTCAATGGTTCCTTGGTGGGCTCTAACATACCCAATCCTGCTGCATACATGGGCACTATAACAGGCTGCTTTTTATTGCCTGTGAAGTGAATGTTTCCAGTGTCTGTTCCTAAGGAGCACAAAAGCTTCTTGTTGCTATGGGAGCCCCACTGGTATCTCAAGCCATGTGCATCGTGGATATCCTGTAGTTGGTCCACACATCTAGCAGTTCCCCACTTTCAGCTAAGGCCTCTCTTGTTTTTATTGGCAAGGTGCTTGTCTCCAGCAAGTGCTTCAGGGAAATAACTTCCTCTTCAGCATCAGGGAAGGAAAACATCCTTCGAAAATTCACTCCAGGTGGTTTAGTAAAGCTGTTTGAACTGAAGTGGCTGATTCCTGTTAATGACCACTAGCAAGCGTTCCTCTGGAAGTTGCTAAAGGGACACTGCACATCTTGGGGGTTCCTGGAGTCTCAATATTTTCATCTCTCCTATGTGACTGCCAGAGTTCCTATTGATGATGAGCTTCAGTAGCCTGTTGGTCTCGGAAAGCAGCCCAAGAACAGCCATCTTTTTGCTCATCCTCAAAAGCATTCCAGTCTACAACTTGGCTAGGACCAGCTGAACTGAAGTCTGCAAAATCATCAGAGTCTTGAAAGGCATTGCAATCATCTTGAATATTTGGCACAGAATCAAAATCTCCAAACTCACTGTCTTGCCCATTTTTCAGTTTTGAAACAGGTTCAGTGCCAGTTTCACTCGACTTTCTTGCCATCTGACATTCCTCTGATAAACTATCAGAAGTATGTTTTAGGTCTGACTCAGTAAATACCATTTCCTCTTGGCAAGAAGTAGCATTTGTATCCCCAAATTCTCCAAAGTCATCACCTGGTTCACTGAAATGTGGAAAGTGCTCTAAAGACTCTTCAAAAGTGACATCACTCATTGAATCTCGAGTACCAGTAATGAGGGGTGGAGTGGTGCCACTGGCTGTGCCAACGTCACCAAAATCATCCTCATTGGTATTGTTGCAAGTTACAAAGTCATTACCGCTTTTACCATTTTTTATACTTACAGAATCACCCAAAACATTTTCTTCTGTGGGATCAGTGCTTAGGCTTTGGGAGTTAGTAAACTCTTTCTTCTTTGGAAGAACTAATTTCATCAGCATCCGAAGTTTTAATGGAATATTTAGCAGAAAATAAATCAAGTTCTTCCTTAGTTCTATATTGTTCTTTCCTAATGACTTCTGAATCATCAGCTGAGTCTACCAAACTCCACTACTTTGATTGCAGTGTTGGAAGGCCTTTTTTTCAACACTAAAACCTCTATTAGACACTATGCTTATTTCTGAAACACAAGTATCCTTTCCATCAGTATCTCCTTTATCATCAAAGCTTCTACCCGAAGACACTTCTTTTATAGAATTCACTTCATTGACTCTTAATTTTGTTGTTTTCCCGAATAGTTAGTGTATCTCTATCATTTAAACCACACAGCCTATTTCTTCTAGTTGTATCTTTTCCTTTTTGGAAAATGTAGCAACATCTGGAAACCCTTCAGCAGAACTAAAAGCAGAGTGTAAGTTATACTCATTGCTAAGAGTGCTAAGAAGTTTCTGTCCCTTTGAATCAGCTATTTTGTCCAGATCATCTGTTCCCTGTGGATTTACAGTTTCCAACCCTGTAAACTCATTTGTTAGAACCTCCGGACAAGGAGGCTTTTCACCATTGCAGCTGTTTAACTGTTTGTTTTGATGGACTATGTTCGTATCAGTTCTAAAATCTCCTACAGAAAAACTTCAGGTGTTCCAACATTCTGTTTCTGCTCTACTGCTTTATCTAAATCTCCTGGACTTTCCATGCCATCAATGGAAGTATCTAAAGTTTTAGAAGAAATAATTTCTTTGCTGATGGTTGAAAGTAAAACATCAGACTGTCCTTTCACAGGAGTAGAAAGTTCAGGACTGATGTCCTTATCATTACTGTTCTTCATGGACTTAAAGCTTGTAAGGCTATCTATATTTTCTGAGAAATCATGAATTGGCATAAAATGATTTGAAGATATAAACTCTTCCCTGGGACGAGTAAAATCTGGTGTATCAAAGTTGATGAACCCTATGCCAGAAGGGCTAAATTCTGAAAATCCACCAAATCCCCCAAATTTGTCATCCTCCTCCTCCTCTGCTCCATTATCTAGTGATGGTGGGGAGGAAGAGTATATTCGAATTATGTCTGTACCATTTTTCAGTTGCTTTCAAATAATTATTTATACCTGGCTAGTCTGGGGCACTGTGTTGGGCATGGCTCAGGGGCCGGGGGAGAAAGTGGCTCCCCGGGGAAGGACCGGCTATTCCGAGATGGTGAGAGCGGAAGACAGGCTACTGCCGGCCCTGTCCGTGCAGCGGTGCCATGGACCCCGACCTGGAGTTCCAGCGCTGCCCCGGGACCCCCATCCCACTATCCCTCTTCTGCCGCCCCAGCGGCCGCCCCCATCTCCCCCTCTGCGGAGGCCCCCCACCCACTCCACAAACCCTCTCATCGTGCAGCCAGTTACTTTTCTTATTGCTGAGACAAAATAGCCAACAGCCAGAGTTAAAGGAGCTAAGGTTTATTTAGCTTACAGTTTGTAGAGGTTTCAGTGCATAGTTGGCTGGCTCCAAGGCAGGGTGGCGTGGCAGAAGGGCATCACAGAGGGGAATTAGTCCATGGCAGGCAGGGGGGTGACAGCACCGTAGCCTTCTTTCTGTCCTCTATATTTTGTGCAGGCTGCCCACCCTACAGTGGGCATTGAACCTTAGTCCTAGCCAGCACTATGCCAAACCAATCAGTAGACTGATTTAGTAATCACACACCCTTGATCCTAGCTTCACACACTCTAGATCCAGCCACCTCTGACCCCCCCCCCCATAACTGCACGAGGCTTTGAGGGGCCATCTAAACACAAGATAAATTGGACATTGACATACCATAAGAACCATTAATGCATCACCCTTAATCGTAGGAAAGAGATGTATAATTATAATATAAAGGTTAAGACAAAGCAAGTATTAATATACAGCAAATATCTACTAAATGCAACAACTACACCTTCACTAACACAAGAGAAGGATTCAACAGTAATAACTTAGTTAACTACCTAAAGATTAATAAAGCTTAATAAAGATTAATAAAGACATCGGAGGTTGGAAATGGGAGAATGAAAGAAAAAAATTTGAAAGATTAAACAATGGAAAATGAGGAGAGAAAAGTGAAATAAAATCTTATGAAGGAATACAGAGATATTAATAGAATTAACTAAAGGTAAACAGAAAAGAACAAAGAAGAAGAAGATAAAAGAAAAAAGGGGGACAACTATGGGCAATAAAAAAGAAAAAAACTTAGAAGGAAAAAAGAAAGAAAAAAGAATGAAAACTAGAAAAAGGAAAATTTGCTAAACTATACTAATTAGTGAAGAAGAAAGAGAAGAAAAAAATGAGTCCTTCTGTGTCTGATTTATTTTACCTAGCATTATGTTCACATGATATATCTGTTTTCCTATAGATAACTCAATTTATCATTCTCTGTGGATGAGTAGTACTGAGCTGCTATAAACATGGGTGTGCATGTATCACTGTAACGTTATGACTATTTCTTTTGGGAAGAGACCCAGAAGAGGCATATTTGGGTCAAATGGAAGTAATTTTTAAGAACTTTATCTTTTCCTTGTTTCTCTGGATTTAGGCCCCTTGAAATAAATAACTGAAGTGAAAGCACTAAACTAACTTAGGAAAGGTCGGAGTAACTCCCTACAAGTGTCCTTCTGCAGGGTGCTGCCTGTGCATTGAAGTGTGTGTCCGTTCTGCGCAGTGCTGGCCTGTAGCTCCCTTCTGAAATCTTAGCTTTACTCCTGATCCTACTGCGATTGCAGCACTTATAGTCACCAATGCAGAATATTTTTGTCTTTTTTAAAAATCAGAAACAGGAAGTTCACCCTGAGATCTCAAAACCATAGATGAATATCAAGAAAAAATATGCTAATGTATATGGTTACACACACACACTACTTTGTATCCTTTGAGCTACACCTCTTCCTTTCCTTCTGTCTCTCACTTTCACTTCTAATAATCACTGTTTTATTTTCTATCTGTATGTATATACAGATATATAAATGTGTGCACAGTTCGTGCATGTGCACACGCAGGCACACACATATGTGCAGGCTTGGTGAGAAGGCCTTTTCTATACATTGTGCTCAAAATCAGAGTAGAGACTTTGTTATAACAGCCCTGAACTAGACTTGGCTCTTTGGCATTCATTGTAACTCATGGATTGTATTATCAAACACAGAATCTCGTCTGGATAAGTACAGAGCTTTTGTCATTCCTTTCAGTAGCAAACATCTGTGAATGACAGCCTCTCTTTTTCTAGATAGCAATTTCTCCAGCTTCGCCAGTCACAGCCAAGCACTACATTATTTATGAAATAAGCTGAATTTTATTAAAAGTATTCCTCAAAACTAGAAAAATATAACTTTTGATTTTTATAAATGTGGTTTAAAAAGCCATATGCTTTTCTCCTATTCACCATGTACTCATGCAGGGATAAAACCATATTTAATTAAACATGCGGTTGAGTTATCCTGGGGCTTGAGGTCTTCAGAAAAGCCAAGTGGTGATATTTCTACTGGAAAAATTAATAATTTAAGAGATGTTTGTGTTTTCCTGTCAATTGTCAGAATAAGCTTAAGCATATTTTGAAGCTGACTTCTACAGGTATGTTTACAGAATTTCTGTTTGTAGTTTTTTCTTATCTTGTCTAAGGAAACTTAGAAACTCATCAGCATAAAAAACAATTAGTTCATGGAATTGGAAAAGGCTGGTGAGATTTAGCTGACTGTTAAAGACCTGGTGTGAACACCAGTTGGTTGCTCTCACCATTTTTAAAATCATGTTATTATATAAGAGTAATTAAAAATATTATCATAAGAACATGTGTAGCATACTCAAATAATAACCCTTAATTTTTCACACTGAAATACAAATACAGAGATAAATAGTTCAATGAGCTGCATGGCAAAGGAAGAGGTATGGAGGAAATTGTCATGCAAAAATCTCATTTATTGAGAATTTTATTTAAGTATTGCAAAGTTTAAATATTTGACAAATACAACATACATTCAAGCATCTAAAAGGCCCTTTACATCTAGCAGCAGTTCATTAAGCAGAAGTAAAGTAGGCAGACAAGAAAATTATTTCCTTCCCTCTTAGCCATTATATTTGCCTAAAAGAAAAATGGAATGGAGGATAAAGGAAAATAAATCCAAATGATCTAAAATAGGAGTAATGACATTCTACATTTTTCTTGTACTTTATATCTGATTGAGTATTTTCCAAGCTACCTCTTTTAATTTCCCTAATTTACTAAGTTATTTTAAAATAAAATTTATTATGTATATTTAAGGCATACAAGATGATGTTATGAGACACACACACACACACATAACAAAATGATACAATAATGAAACAAATTAACATATCCATCATTTCACACAGTTACTCGTTTTTCCTGTGGCAGAAACAGTTATCAGGTACTCAGCAAAAATCCTGAATGTAACACACTATTGTTACTTTTAGCCTTCATGTGGAACATTATACCTGCTTCTCTGTATCTTTCCATGTACATCTCCCCTTTTTCTACCCTCCCGCACCCCAGTAACCACTTTTATTTTTCATCTCTGCATAGCCAACCCTTTTAAAATATTCTGCATATAAGTGAGATAATGCCATATTTTTCTTTTTGTGTCTGGCTTATTTCACTTAGCATAATGTCTTAGTTAAAGTGATTATTTTGCCTGTTCTGCAATCGAGGAAACTAAGTCTAGGAGAAGCTAAGTAAATTATGAATCATGACAAACCAACCAACAAACCAAACAAACTCAGAAATACTGATTTCTTATAGTGTTAAGAGGCAGATGGTCCTGGAAAATCTGTTTTCCCAAACAGCATGAGAAATGACTCAGCCTTTGGTATACCACTGATTTAGCCCTGTGAGCTGTAGTTTTTAGTTCAGTAGTCAGATAACAGATGCTATATGTAGGCATGCTGCTACCAGCTGATCTTCAGTGTGTAGTAACTGCGACTTTTTACTTTGGCAAATCTATTCTACTATAGTATTTTGCCAAATGATACTCTAAGAGAAATAAAATATTTCTAAAGATACTGAACCAAGTAGATTTCTTCTTTAACTGGGAAAAAGATTTCCTACTATACAAAATAAACATTATGTCTCTGAAAAAGACAGCATAACTAGAAAACCCACATAGAATCAGTAATACTCAATGAATAGGACTTGGCTCATTAGATGTTATATAAAAATTAAAATACAACATGTGATATTTTTAAGCTCCTTCTTTGACCAAAGTTCTACAAACTATGTCTCAAAGAAAAAAAAAATTACACAATATACCACACAGAGATTATCAATTGATTAAATTTATGCAATTAAAGTTCAGATGTATTTCTTATTTCAAGAATTTCCTTTAAAATATGCGCAATCTGTTCAGAAGTCACAGAGTCTTGGAGTCTTTATTGTTCAAGTGATTTGTAGGGAATGTTAGTGTTCAAATAAAATTGCATGAAGTGCTCTAGTGTGTAATTTCCTTTCACTGTACACATCTTGATTTACTTCTTGAATTAGTTACTTTCTCATCACTGGGACAAAATGCCAGGCACCTACAATTTAAAGGAGGAGAGATTTATTTTGGCTCACAGTTTTAGTGGATTCAGTCCATGGTTGGCTGGTTCCAGGGCAGAAACAGTATGGTGGCCAGAGACCAGAAAGGTGAAGCAAAGGCGTTGACCACATAGCAGTCAGGGAGTAGAGAGAGAAGGAAGGAGCCAGGGACAAGAATATACCCTTGCAGGTCATGAGCCCAGTGGCCTGCCCCTTCTCAACTAGACCTACCTCTGAACATGAGACTTTTTGGGGGCCATTTTAGATTTAAACCATAACGCTTGATTTTTATTCTCAGATTTTGTTTATTGGAGGTTAACTATGCTTAGGGTCAGAAGTTTATTTTCTATTTCTTTGTTGATGAAAAAAATCAAAAAGAAATAAATGACTGTAAAAAATTACTCATAAAACCCAGTATTTTAGGACTAACAAATAACCACGGTGAACTCATTTTCAGGGTATGACACTGGATTCTCACCACATTCCTCTTCCTTCTCTGATATAGGGACCCTCTCTCCTGTTTGGCAGCATGATTTAGAGTAAAACCAAGGCTGAAGGGTCAGAAAATTAATCCTGTGGACAGCTGACTGTTCTGACAATTGAAGTTAACCCTATAAGTGCCAGAGAGTAGGGGACTTAGCTAATGAAAAATTTTAAAGGTACTGCCACACTTCTTCATTTTTGTCAACAAAATATTGTGACTATAACTTAACCTGTTCTTGTTCTGGGGACAAGGCAGATGGGAATCTACTTTGGTTGGAAAGGAAAGAGAAATGAATTAGAAGTCAGGACCTACGATAGGTCACGCTCTAGCTGTGGATTTGTGTCTGTGCCCTAGGGTTTTTTGCTATAAAAGTGGAGCCAGTAGCATGTCTCACTAGGCTACTGGGGAACCACTGAGATTTGTCTAAAATCATCCACACTCACAGCCACTGCTACCTCTGTCTGGCAAATGTGGCCATTTCTTTTTGTGAACCTTCTCCTCTGATACCTGGTGTGTTTTCAGGGCCTTGGATCTTTCACAGGAGACAGAGGAGCTGCTAAACCTGCAGGACCTCTGAGTGCTGGCTCAGGTGTCTGCAAAGGCCTAATGAACATGTGCGAGGCTAAAGCATTGCTCATCTACTGAAAGATAATGTTCTTTGTTGTTGCTAATGGCTTTTACTTGCTCTTATTAGTCAAAATATCATCCATTATTCCTCCATCACTGACGCTGTGACAACTCAAATCATCCTGCCTCTCTTTCCCCCACACTGAGTGTTCCTGGGTGTGAAGAATGGATGACCCTCTCCATTCAAAGGATGCCAGAATTTAAAAAATTCTTTTTAGTGAATGCCTTCCAAAGTGCGTAGAACCTTTATCATCCAGAGCAGATGGTCCTCATAGACACCAGTCTAATTTTCCCTGTATCTCTTCATCAGACTCAACATCAAATGGAATGCTAGATTTATATGATTTTAAAAAGACTAGGGCAGTAGTCTTTCAGGAATTCTCACCCTGCCGTTGCTGGGGCTCCCTCCTAGATGCTGGTGACACTAGAGGAGAAACTGCTGAGTAGAACTGGACACCAAAGGTGAAGAAAAAGAAGAGACCAGTGGAGGAGGCAGGAGTTGCAGGACCTTGCACAAAAACCAGATAGGGAGATCTGTGCAGTTAGAAAAGCTTAAAAAACTGATTTCACATAAACAAGAACATCATATTAGTGTCAGAAGAAAAATCACATAAAGTCATCATTAAAAAGAGTAGAATAACACCTCTTGGGAGAGTAAAAGCATAAGAAAGATTTGCCCATGACCCAGATAAAAACGGTAACCTATTATTTCAAAATGAGCTAACAATGATACACACTATGAAAAACATAAAACCAGAAATCAAAAAATATAGAAAGAAGAGGACTACATTCAGAAAAGAATTAGAGATAAAAGCAAAAAAAAAAAAAAACCACTTTAGAAATGAAGACTACACTAGAAAAAAGAACAAAATAACAAGTACAATGCCTTAGGGAGAATACAAGGCACAGAAGAAAAATTTTAAAACAAAAAGATGGATATATTAAAAATATTTTTAGATGATTCACATGTTGAAAATCAGCATTAGTGGCACATATATACATAAAGCATTCATTCATTCACAGGTGCCTGTGCTGTGTTTGGGGACGTAAAGTATAGCCTCTCCTCTGAGGCCCATGGAGAAGGTGGCTGGGCCTAGAGGAGACCAGGATCACACAGACACAGGGCAGAGGATGAGGTGGAAGACAGTGGGAGTCGTGGGGATCAGCCTGGAGAAAAGGAGGATGGGGGTATGGAGGTGGGCAGACTCTGAGTGCATTCACAGCTAACACTTGCAGAGAAGTACAAGTCAGCGCCCTCGCTGGTCTAAGTGCTTCACGAGAGTCATTGGTTAAATTCTCTCAAGAACTCTGTGAGTTAGGCACTCCACTATCCCCTTTTAACAACCTAATCAATATCCTATCAAAATTGCCTCATCGCCTCATGGCAGAGCATCCATAGGATAGTTTCCAATGCACATATATGGTATGAAGCAAAAAGATTTTAAAATAAAAATGATAGTGCGTTGATTCTGAAGTATATCTATCTGTGTGATCACTATGTGGCAATAAAGTTTTTGTACCCCAATGCTTCTTGAAGTTAATGAACAAAACTTTCAGACTTATATATAGTGAGAATGTGATTTCTTTAATAAAAAGACACAAAAATAGTGCTAAGTCATCATAAAGGACATTCCAGGCTCTAAATATGAGCACCAGTATAATAATAATATCACTCCAGCAGAGGAACCATCTCCAGCTGTTAAACCCAGACAACAATGGGTGTTGCAATTTTAATTCCTTCGTGAAACACATGACTGCTAGCACCTAAGGCTATTTTTAGTCATGAGTTATTTTAAAAGTTTATTCAAAGTGAGCTGTGTAAGTCCAATGGTGTTTTCTCCTATTGCATGGATCAGCTTTTCTAATGCTGGGACAAAATGTCTGACATCTACAACTCAAAAGAGGGAAGATTTATTTTGGCTTGTAGTTTCAGAGGATTCGGTCCACAGTAGGCTGGCTCCAAGGTAGGAACATCAAGGCAGAAGGTCATGGCAGAAGGTCACAGCAGAGGAAAGCTCACCTCATGACAGCTGGGAAGTGTCGGAGAGGAAGGGACCAGGGACTAGCTATAGTTTCTACAGTCACATCTCTGTGACCCTCCCGGACACATCCAGAATTGTGCTTTCTAATCTCTTGCTGAGAGGCACTTGTATTTGTTCCCACCCAGGTTTATTTCGGCAAACTTTTAAACTACCTATAATTTAGTAAAGCCTTCTGTATGTGAGTAAAATCTGAGTGTGAGTGGTCATTTCTAAGAAAACCAAGTAAATACAAAGCCTAAAGAGTAAAGTTGCTAAAATTTATAATATTGCTGTTCAATTTTATGTTGAGAGCCAGGGATTTAGCTCAGTGGTTCCGCCGCCTGCTTCACAAGCACAAGGTCCCAAGTTCGATCCTCGGTACCAAAAAACAAACAAACAAATAAACAATTTGATGTTGAGAAACTGTAGAAGATTGGAGGGAAAAAAAGTCAGAAAAATAATGGATTTTCTCCCTAACTTATGTTACAAGTATCTGTAGCTTTTTGTTCCACTTGAAGTTTATTTGAGCAGATAGTAATTATAGATGATGCATTTTGGATATGGTTTATGTGAAAATGTTGGTTTGGTTCTCTTAAGCAAATGGCATTAAAAGGGCTTGGGCTTACTTTAAATGTGGATGAATGATTGTACATTTGTATGCTTTAGACTAAAGTAAAATGTTCAACTTTATATGCTTTCTGATTCTTCATTTTTAATTTTTTGAATTAATCTACCAACTACTGGCAAATTAGGAGTTCACGAAATAGCATCTTCTGCACTTAATCCTAGCAGTGTCACAGTGCTTACTCTTGGGCTCGTTGGGAAGGCCTTTCTCCTGAATTTGTGGACAGCAGGAGCTGTGTTACTGGACTTGCCCTTCCCAGTACGTGAGATGGGAAGGCAGGCACCTCCCTGGGAACTGCAGGGCCTTGAGGCAGGTGACAGACACAGCGCCCCTTGAGTGCTGCCCCTTTCAGCAAGGCAGAGCCACCATTCAGGTTAGAAGAAGACTTTAGGGAGGTGTTCTTGTCTTTCTTTTTGTAATTATTCAGCTTTAAATGGAAACTATAACTTTAAATACAGTATTCTAGTAGGACAAGTTGTTATGGCCAAAAGGAAGGCAGCAGAGGTAATTCTGAAATATTTAAATATTTAAAAAAATTTAAAAATCAGTAAATTGAGAAGTGATTGGCTGGCAATAAATACATTTGACTGACTTCACTGCAACTCTGATTTTGTCTGGGTTTGAAGAGAGCAATATTATCTTGGTATTATCAACTTTTGCACATGTACTGGAGCCTGTTGAGGAGACTTATGTGCACAATGTAAACACTTATTAAATTTTTTTTCTTAAATTCTTTTATTGGTACATTTTAGGTATACAATATGTTTACGTTTATCATTGGGTGCTTGTACCTGTACATGATGTATCTTGGTTCTTATTTTTGCCCCATTACCTGTGCACCCTTCACCCCCTCCACCCTTCCCTATTTACATACTTCGTTTCCATTTTTTTTCCCTCATAATTTTTCCTTTCCACTCTTTCCTTTCCCCATCTCCTCCCACCACCCCCTACCCCTTTGGACCTTTTCCATTTCAAAGTATCATTTATTAGTTATTAATCCTTTTAGTCCTTATTGACACTCTCA
>NW_004624778.1:5377613-5398353 GCF_000247695.1 Heterocephalus glaber
TTGGAATAGAAGGTCTTTATCTCAACCTGATTAAGGCTATCTATGAAAAACCAACAGCCAACATCACATTAAATGGTCAAAAACTGAAAACTTTCATGCTAAAATCAGGAACAAGACAAGGATGCCCACTGTCACCACTCCTGTTTAATATTGTTCTTGAAGCATTAGCCACAGAAATTAGAAAAGAGAAAGAAATAAAAGGAATAAAGATAGGAAAGGAAGAAGTTAAACTGTCATTATTTGCTAATGATAGATACTTTACATAGAAGACCCAACTCTGCCAAAAGATCTCTAGACTTAATTGACAGATTCAGTAGAGTAGCTGGGTATAAGGTCAACACTCAAAATACAATAGCATTTTTATATAAAAATAATAGACTCACTGAGAGAGAAATTAGGGAAACAATTCCTTTTACAGTAGCATCCAAAAAAATGAAATATCTAGGAGTCAATCTAACAAAGGAAGCAAAAGACCTGCACACTGAAAACGATAGCACTTTGAAAAGAAGATTGAAGGGGCAGGGATTTAGCTCAGTGTTTCCAGCATCTGCCTCACAACTGTAAGGTCCCGAGTTCTATCCCTGGTACCAATAATAATAATAATAAAAAAAGAAAAGCATTTCAAAAGAAGATTGAGGGGGATATAAGAAAATGGAAAGACATCCCTTGTTCCTAGATAGGAAGAACCAGTACAGTGAAAATTGCCATACTTCCAAAACTATTATATAGGCTTAATGCAATGCCGACTGAAATTCCAACAATATATTTCACAGAACTAGAGAAAACAATCCAAAAATTCATTTGGGACCAGAAGAGACCTAGAATGGCAAAAGAAATTTTAGGTAACAGAGATATGGCTGGGGGAATTACAATCTCCTACTTGAAACTATACTACAAAGCTATTGTGATAAAAAGAGCATGGTATTCACAAAGAAATAGACCCGAGGATTAGTGGGATAGAGTAGAAGATGCAGAAACAACTACAGATATGCTCAGCCACCTCATCTTTGACAAAGGAGCCAACCATCCTCACTGGAGGAAAGATAGCCTATTTAATAAGTGGTGTTGGAAAAACTGGATTTCAACCTGCCAAAGAATAAAACTAGACACATACCTATCACCATGCACTAAATTAAGATAGAAGTGGATTAAAAATTTAAATATTAGGACAGAAACACTAAATTTGCTGGAAGATAAGTTAGGTAGAACTCTTGAAGATATTGGCATAGGAGAAGACTTTATGAACAAAACCTCAGTGGCACTGGAACTTACACAAAGAATCAACAACTGGGATCTTATTAAAAAGCTTTTGCAATGCAAGAGAAACCACCAACAGAGCTAAGAGACAGCCTACAATGTGGGAAACAATTTTCAGCAACTGTACCTTAGACAAAGGACTACTATCTAGAATATATAAAGAGCTGAAAAAAAAATCAGACCCCCCCCCCAAATTCAATGACCCAATTCAAAAATGGGCATCTGAAATGACCAGACATTTCTCAGACAAAGAAGTAAAAGCAGCAAATAAACATATGAAAAAATGTGCAACATCACTGGTCCTTCCAGAGATGCGAATGAAAACAATGCTGAGATTCCACCTCACTCCAGAAAGAATGTCTGCTATCAAGAAATCATCAAATAAATGCTGGTGGGGCTGTGGGGAAAAATGATTCCTTCTCTACTGTTGGTGGGAGTGTACACTGGTTGAACCACTGTGGAAATCAGTATGGAGATACCTCAAAGAACTAGGATTACAGGTCCCATTTGACCCAGGTATTCCTCAGCTGGGTATCTTCTCAAAAGAATTAAAAGAATCATTTCTCAGCGACATATGTGCACCCATGTTCATAGTGGCACAGTTTGTAATAGCTAAAACTTGGAAATAGCCCAATTCTCCATCAACTGGTGACTGGGTAAAGACTTTTTAAAAAATAAAACAGAGTACTACTCAGCCATAAAGAAGGAAAAACTAGACATTTATAGCTAAATGGTACACATTGAGGCCATACTTTTAAGTGAAATAAATCAGACATACATGTGCAAATACTGAATAGTTTCTCTGGTGTGAGAACCTGAAAGTGTAAATAAAGATCAAAATGTGTAGTAGATAATATGAAATAGGAACATAAAGCCCAAAAGGGAAGGAGAAGTGGCAGGGTAGGGTAAAGGTAAGGGAAAGGAATAAATATGAGAACAGGAAAAAATGGAAATGAAGTCTTTGTAAGTAGGGAGGGGTGGAGGGGTGGAAAGGAGGACTGAGGAATGGAGAAAAAAATTAGAACCAAGATACATCATGTAAAGGTACAAATTCCCAATGATGAATGTCATCATATTGTATACCTAAAATATACCAAGAAACTTAATGAATTAAAAAAATAAAACTATATAGAACTTTATACATTATGATTTAAAAAATTTCCTAGAAACATTTAAAATAGCCTTTTACTATTATTAATCATAAAATAAATGAAAGAATTTCAAAATAAAAACTGAACTCTGTAATGTACACTAACAAATACTTGAAGTATGCAAAGTAAAAGATTTTAAACATCTTCATGTGTTTGTCATCTGGATTTCATTTAAAACTTTGGTTTTACTGACTACAACATATAGAGAAATAGAAGTTCTAAGAGTGATTTCATATGACTTGGATAATTTCCTTAAACAATTAACAATTTATAATTGTCTCAGTTTTACTCTTCAGAATTAGATGAAGAAAAGACTAGCATGCATAGCATGTCTTTAATTCAAATGGATGCAACAGGTGCATTTCCATGACCTTAAAAAACCTGTAAAAATAGTGAAAGAGACCAGGTCCATGTTATTTATTTAGCTTTTGCTTTTTGAGCAGAGTCTCACTATGTAGCCCAGGCTGTACTTGAAATTACCATCTTCCTGCCTCAGTTTCCCCAGTTCTGGTATTATAGGCATGTACCACCATGCCCAGCAGATTCACGTTATTTAAAAGCTCTGAGCTATTTGTATTATATTATGCAGGTAGGTTATGTATATTATGCAAAGTATACTTCAGTTTGAGAATTTAAAGAATGTACTTTAACAAAGAAGAAACATTTCCACAAGACCCTATGACATCAAGAGCAGATGTTTCTCACTAATGCTGAAAATAAACCCCAGAGAATTGTGCATTCTGCATTCACCCTGAGCCTGTAATTGGGGAGCTCTTTGACTTTCTCTTTTTATAGGTGCACTTTCATTTTTAGAGATTGTTGACTTCATCTTCTGACTCCTTCCAAACACTGATATGAGCTTTTTCCAAAAGCATTCATGTGTCCTCCAGAGAGGGTGGCAAGGGACTGTGATCACCTGTAATCCATCCCAGGAAGTGAGAGGGAAGAGGACCCCTGCATAGTGTGTCCCTCTGAGCCTCCCCGGCCCTCAGAGAGGCCACCATAGGCGCCCTTCCTCTGTGGGTCTCTGGGAGGCCCCTTCCTCCTTATGCAGCTTGGGTGAGAGCTGAGGCCAGCTCCCTGCGTCCACAGGCTCAGGAGCCCCTGCACTGGGCGGGACCCCAAGACCTCAGGTGCTGGGGATGTGGATATGGGAGAGTCCTGGGGCCCTTAGGTTGGAAATCCCAATGTGCAGCTCATCCATTCCTCCACCTGGTTTTCAGGACCCACCTGTCTCCAGCAGATGAACGATGTGCAAATGGGAAAATCATGATGCATGGGCTCTTCCTCCACCAGGCTTTCTACAGAGACATCACAAAAGACATTTGGATGTAATTTCACATTTACCTGTGTGTGGTCTGAAATGTATGTCCTCCCCATAGACCAGGAGCTCCTCAGTGTGTTCATGGTTTGGGACATGTGCTTCCCTCAGTGTCTGGGCTTAAAGATGCTCAGAAAATATTTATTGAATTACTCAGTAAATGAATGGATGTGCTGGGCAAGAAAGAAAACTGGGTGGGAGAATGAGAGCACAGAGGGGCTCCCTGGTGGAGGGGGTGAGCTGGGCCTGAACAATGAATGCATTTTTACATAGAAAACATTAAGGGAGCTGTTAAGGCAAGGAATTTTCCAGACAGAAAGTGCAAATATACCAGGTGGGAAGATGTCCAATGCCATACAATGTGTTTAAGAGGCATCCCACACATGTGGCACACAATGTGTTGGGGAGTAAGGCCAGACATGTGAGTAGGAGAAAGGACATGAGGTCTTCACTTGCTGCAGAGTTGACCTTCATGAACTGAAGAGTCTCATATGCACAGAAAGAAAAGCCTTGCTTAGATGTCCAAACTTGAGCTGTGGCCGGGCCACTCACATTCCTGTGGCCACCGCAGGCAGGAGATTTGTCCTCAAGATGCCCATGTATAAGGTGACACAGGTGAAGCTCGGGCTTAGAGCCAGCAGTGGAGCTGGATTCACAAAGGTTTCTGCTACTCTGGAGGTTGAAGCACTGTGAGTCACATTGCCCTGTGCTATGAGATGAGAGGACGCCTCTGGCCCAGAGGAGGTATACCGTGTACTTTCTACTTAGGCCGTGACTCCCTACTTAGTTGGGACATGCAGATAAGAAAATGCAAGGCACTGGCCTGGGTTCCTCCTTATTTAAAAAAATCTCCCATTTAAGATTATGGCAAACTATTTAAATTATGAAGTTCATTTCTAAAACAGTATTTGTAAATGAATCTTTAACCTAACTTTAATTGTTTACACTACTACTTTTTCTTCCTCCTCTCTAATCAGCCCAGATAGATATAACACATTTAAGAATACATTTGTATAGAATATAAGCGAATATGCCAAGCAAACATGTGAAGGTAGGAAAATTTTTTTTTGCTAGGCTATGGCTAAATATCTTAGAATGAGGAAAACTGGGAGAAAAGCCCAGTTTTGCATCTCGTGAATCACAGATAGGACAGAATTTGCTAGACCATGTGTAATGTATCTCAACCTAACAGTTTTAGATGAAACTCTGAAACAACCAGGAACTAGAATGAGAGATTTGAGGACTTTTTCCAAAGGAAGCGCTTTAATTTCCAAGATAGCTAAGATAGTTTTTAGGAAAAGTGTATGATGGAAACTTATTTAATTCCTAATTTATACAGGAAGGAGAATGGAAATTTGAATGAAAGTGTCTAATAATACAACTACTAATAGTAGTTACACTATAATATACTCATGATCAATTGTGTGACTTCTGAGGAATTACCTTTTTTTGTCCATTAATTGGATGATCACTTAAGAAAGGAGGAGTTGATCTGACCTATCTGGTCTCATAGCAAAACTCGGGTGGGATATTAATACATTCTCTGTGGCAGGTATTATTGGGCTTGATTTTCCTGCACTGCTTAGGAGGAGACAAAAAAGCATTTTCCTGCACTGCAGAGAGCTCAGTCTCTTCTCTCAACAGCTCTGTGACTGTCTCCAGTGTAAACCTGGAACAAACTCAGTGCAGGTGGCCCAGCCATGCACCTGGCCAAGTGGCTGCTGCCCCAACAGCAGGCTTTTTCACACTACAGATCACCACGGATGACAGCTCTGGGCCCCAGCATAACCTGAAAGTCTTTGTTTTCTTTTCCTCTCTCTCTAAGCTCAGCTTCCTGAGCATGACAGCCAGCGGAGCACACAAAGGTACACACAGCCTAAGAGATGCACACACATGCATGGAAAGACCTAGATCACCAAGAGATCTGTGGATTGGTGTAGCAGATACCTCTGTCCAATATTAGCGGGCTGTAGTGGCACAAGCTTCTTGTCCCTCCATAATTTGGTTATACTAAGTTAGTAATAGCAGAGCTCAGTTGAGTTCACTTCCACCCAAGGTCAACTGACTCCAACTAAATTCTTCCCCTCTGAATTACCTGTTCTCTTCTAGTGCCCTCATTCTGCAGACCTGCTTATGAAATTTGTTATCAGCAGGTGTCCCAAGGCTTGCCCAGATCCCCTCCTTCCCACACCTGTAATGAATAAATACTGGAGGTCCTTGGAGGTCTTTGTCTTTGCTGCCCAGAGCAGCTTGGATTGACCCAAGACTCAGTTGCTTTCAAGTCTCTGCATCTTCATTCCCTCTTTCCTATCTCAAAGATGTTGTAATGGCTTAAATGAGATCAAGACCCTCGACCAGGGTTTTCAATAACGTCCATTATAGGTTGGTCCTACAGCAAAGAAAGATTAAAAGTATATTCCAGGGAGCCAAGTCATTTGTGTCACAACTGAATGAATGATTGTGTCTTTGACTGGGTCCATGGTTTAGATCTAAAGAGCCACATGCCCTGAGCAACATATGTATCTGAAATGCAGATGCAGATGGAGGCTGCTCTAGCTTCTATTCTGAAAACAACAGCACAAAGCTGAGATTCAATGACAAAGCTTAAATGGGAAGTTTAGTACCTAGGAGACATAGACTTGTATACGCCATTTTTATTATAGCTGATTCAAAACTTGCTTCTCCAAGGCCAAACTTTCTTTCCTAAAAGGTGAAGGCAGATTAAAAGCAGAGTATTATTTATAAGATCACAAAGTATAAGACAAAAGTGTCTCTTTTATCTATCGTGCATTATTGATTGCCACACAGAAAATGGCACCTCTGCTCTGTAATCTGAAATCAGTGAGGAAAAGGAACCCAAAATAATCTAGTGTTTTGCTCACTTGGTAAAGGCCTAAATATTTTAGAGCTGCACTTCCTGAAGGTAGCCAAAAGTTCATCATGCTTTATCAAATAAATATGGTGAGAATCTCTGGCTTATTTCACACCATATGAAAGTAACAGTAAGTCCAGTAATCTATCTTGGTGGCTGAAAAGAAGAGAGTTGTTTGCCTGTGGAGGAGCTACTATTAATAGTTTTGTGTTGAGCTATCCACATTGTATGCATGCAAAGCAAAATATCTTCTGTAATGAGAATATGTTGCATCTCTTTGGACAAGACCCAATTTCTTACTTCTGAGACATATGGTGATAAAAATGTGATGGATTATTTTGCATCTTAAAAGGTATTTTAAAAACTACTTTCCTAGATAAATCTCTTGAAAGAATAGCTCACTTCTTCCACAATCAAAAGTACATTTAAATAGCCTACCTCCATCACTTAGAAGGGCAGCTGTAATTGACTAATAAAATGTAGCAGTGGATAGGAAAGGAAGCCTTATATTTTAAAGATGATATCAAATCACCTGTATTACTCTGAGTGCAGTGGACATTCCCATAACATGCATCAGGACATGAAAGATGCCTCCATAAAAGAACTGCTTTCCATGAAATGGGATCAACTGAGTTTCAAATGCTATCCAGAGAAGGGAAACTTTAGATGATCCATTTGAGGCTTGAAAATACAGTAAAGATGCTGTGTGAACTCAACACAATGGTCACTAATCAGGCGGTAGTTTTTCCTAGAAAATTCCTCCAAGATTGTAGAAACAAATGTGTTTGCCTAAAAGTGAAGAGTAAAACTGATTTTCTAGCAACACTTGCCCTTAAATTATTACCAACCCCCCACCATATCAGATTAAATTATTCCTCCAGAACCCCACCTTGTGAAAGGCCTTACCTTTCCCTGTATTGTGATTAAATTCAACTGGCCAAAGTCACTAATGTCAAATGGGATTGTGACAGATCTGAATGATTAGAATTTTCCAGTGATTCCAGGAATGTGGACTTTAAAAATATTCCTCTTGCTGTGTTGCTTTTTAATCAAACACCACAGTCCTAGTGTTGGAAATTAAACTAAGTCAATTTGGCTGCTTAAGATCACCATGTCCTTTGTAAACACGGAGTTTCCTGGTGTTTGGAGCTGGATGGGGTGTAACATTGAAAGCATGTTTTGAATAAAACGCAGTTGGCAGTACAAATATTTATTAGCAAGCAAGTACAAAGAGAGTTTTACACCATCTGCTCTTGTGAGCTCGGGACTCACTGCCCTGCCTATGTCTCTCCTCTCCATGCTGGCATGGGGGTGCAGTCAGGGGACAGTGTGATATTGCTTTGAAGTACAACAGCCACCTCTACCTTTCTGGTTCTGTTAGCTCAGGGGCTTTGTGAAGCATGAGGACCAGATAGAGATGGCCTTCTGCTCCGTAAGGCTTCTGGGCTTGCCGGAAACTTAGACCTCTTCCGTTCAAGCACAACGGTGCCTATCCAGTGTTTCTAGATGACTCTCTGTCTTGGCCGCCCCTTGTTTCAGCCATGTAAAAGCACCTTCTAACACCCTCACACCTGAAGAACACAGCTCTGATACGGGCTTTGGCAATAGTGGAAGGGCTATGGAGGCCCCTAAAGAGTATGGACTCTAGAATAAGATGCTTTAAATGCTAATTTGTTTAAATTTGCATTAAAATTAACCTCACACAAATGGAACACAAAGTTAACACTGATGTATTTTAAATCATCACACACAATATAATGTCTCATTCTGCAGCTTTGTCCTTTGCTATTTTGTTTTTTGTGTTTTTAACTTCTTCCTCCCAACACATCTGTCAAAGTGTAAAGCTTTGCTCCCCAAAGACACTGGTGAGAATTTACAAGAGAAATGAAAAAAATTATGAATTTGTAGAGAATTGTATAATGTGTCACTTTGGTTTTACTTCGGGGAAACTGTCACTTAACATATGAATAAGTACTTGTGTGTGAAATACCCTATCCAAACACTTCTCCTCTGAGAGTGGTTTGCAGTGTTTTATGCCTTTCCCGTGGGGACAGACATGGTTGTTGGCAAAAAACAAACAAAAATATTCATGAATCTAATCTTAGCCTTTGCCATTGGTCCAGTACAGACAAGTAAAGCTTCTACTTTCTGGAAACTAGAATACAGATGAAAGTTGTATGAATCTCTTTCTGGTTCTTATCTTGTTCTTACTGGTGACTGGTTAGGAACTCTAAAATAAAAGTTCTCAAAACAATGCTTATTTAAGTGGTGGTGTTGAAGTGATAATTGTGTGAAGATTTCTTTGGATGTTCTTGAAAGTAGGGACAAGGCGATGTAGATAAATTCTAAATAGTGCATGAAAGGGGACGTTACCAGTCTGAAAAATCCACCCACCCACTTTCATATGTCCAAGTCAACACTTTCCAAATGGTTTTGAAGTGTGCCTGATGACAGAATCCCTATCTTAAGTAAACTCTTGGTGTGCTGTATAATGCTAGGATACATTTTGAGAAACATTGGCGTTAAACTATTCTGGGCAGAATGAGATTAAAAAGAATTTTCCACACAAGAAGGCTCAAGAACCCATATCAGAATCTGGCAGATCTTTCTGCTATCTGAAATATATCCCTTTTAAAATACTTTAGACTTGTTTGCTGCTTTTCTGTCCCAGTGGAAGTGAGAGCTGCGGGTCACCATTTTTGTTATAAGAAATCATTATTCATTTAGAGAACCTTATTGCAACATCCTTCTTCTGTCTTCTTGTTGGAGGAGAGACCTAAGATACATCTAATGAATGGGACTCACTGCTGTACGTGCCAAGCACCCCGGCTTTCTGAAGTACCTTTGATGGCTACATACCTGCAGATTCTGCATCTGTGGTACTAACTGGTCATAGACAGAAGACATTCAAAAACCATTCAGAAGACATTTTTGTCTTTTTTTAAACATGATTGTATAGCAAATTTTTATATAATATTTATACTGTATGAGGTATTATAAATAATCTAGTGATGATTTAACATTTATGAGAGGATATGTACAGATTACATGTAATTTTATACATCATTTTACAGAGGGGACTTGAGCATCCTTGCATTTTGATCTCTGAGGGGGCTCCTAGAACCAGTCCCTGTGGATCCTGAGGGTGAGGTGGAGCCACAGTGCTTAAGACACTTCTGTGGTGTTACATGGGGTTAAGTTCTAAAGTTATCAAATGCAGTATAAACCACACAGTCAAAATGACTCTTGAGGGCCGGGAATTTAGCTCTGTGGTTTCACCGCCTGCTGCACAAGCGCAAGGACCCGAGTTCAGTTCCCCGTACCAAAAAAAAAAAAAAAAGAAAGACTCTTGAAAGTCTTTTACATGGCTCCATGTTGGGACTGGCATGCTGTACCTCAAGAAGCCAAACAGAGAAATCATTCTTCAAGACTGGCATGAGTAGCTGTCTCTTCAACTGAGCTCTAAGGTAAAACTTGTATGAGACCATGCTATATGGAAAATGCATATCCCCAACACTAGAATCTTGTTCCTAAGCAACTGCTCATACCACGAAGGAGTGCAGGAACTGAGACTGCCTGAGGAGGGCAGATTCTTGCCTCTCACCCACTGTCTTCTGCAATTAGAGACAACTTTGTGCATATTAGAGACAACTTTAGGCAGAAATTTACCTCCATGATTTAGGTTGTTACTCCGTCTCTCTTCTCTATTTTGGTTTTCTTTTTCTTTTTACCAATCTAGCATAACTAACTTGTGTAAATATATCTCAGTAATATCTGGATACAATTTTTAGCCAAATTTAAAAGATAAAAGTTGGGTCTTGTTGCCTGTGTGTTTTTATTCTACTTAAAATGGGAGCTGAGGCTCAATATCTAATATGTTGCTCTGGCTGCTGGGCTGAAAAGAGACTGGGAGAGAACTGGTGAGGAGCAGGGGGTAGAAGAGAACAGAATGCAGTGACTGGAACTAGGGTAGCAGGGAGAGGAAAGATGTTGGAATGTGTCCTGACAGGAGAGTCAACAGTGTTTAGTGATGTCTTGCATGGAATGTCTGGGGAAAGGAGAGATGGCAAATATTTTGGCCTGAGCAATGGAAGTCTGGCATTTCCATCGACCAGGAAGGGGAAGACTGGAGAGGGAGCCCCGGCTGTGAGCTGAGTGTGGACCACGAGGGTGGCACCTGCCCTCCCAGTGTGGCTGCATGTCCAGAACGTTCCTTTCAGAACATGCTTGCACTCTCTAATTCTTTCTTATAACTTTTTTGGAGGAAGATAGGTATCTGTGTTATCATCAACAGCATTTCCTAGTGTGAAAAGTATTACATACAAAAATGGCATAATTTGTCAAAAGATGAATAGATACGCGCCAGCCCACATTTTCTTTCTTTCCTATTTATTGGGCAGCTACTTCTAGAAAGGGTTTCTGGGGATGATGTCAGCACTGTGTTTTCTAGGATGCTGTGTCCCTTAGGTTTGCCCCACTACAAGGGTACTGTAGGGCTCTGGAAAGCACTAAGGGTTTGCTGATTGGGCATATCCATCGCCAGTGCATCAAGCACTTTCCAGCAAGTTTTCTGTGAATGAGCTTGGTTATCTGCTTTATCCCTAATTACATGTCCCATGGAGTCCTTAGAATAGAAAAGAGTGTGTTCTTAAAATAGCTATTTCCATAGAAGTAAGAAGAACAGAATGGATTCAGTATGATAAAATGTCTTTTCACTTTTATAACTATATAAAAAAATCCAGTATTTTTTTGCAAGACCAAGTGGTAATAAGTTCCTTTTAGAAGAAGATGGAACATTAAGTTAAGAAAAATAATACTGGCTTAAAAAACCAATGCTACCTTTAATTATTTTTGGCACTATGAAATAATAATACAATTCACAAAATCTTGCTGAGAGTCACAATGAATAAAAACTTTTTAAAAAAAGAGTAAAAAAATTAAGAAAAACTTTAAAAAAGCAGTTGGTGAGCTCTTCTCTTTTCAGAACACAATTATCCAAGTCTTCCTTTAATTCAGTAATTCTTTAAGGAGTGAAGATCAACACAAGAAAGATAGTCCTGTACTAAATACTTTGAGCTTTGAAAATGGATTTGTCCAGTGAAGGCAAATAAAAATTGTTAAACTGTTAAATGATATTCCATCATTAGGTCTGCCAGACCTAAGACAAACAACAAGTAGATACAATGCTCCAGTATTAGATTGCTATAGAGCCCATAAACTAAGGAAGAGAGAGTTGTACAACTTCACAGGTGATGTATTCATAATCAACTAAAAGGAATGCTCTGATGGAGACTTTACCAAGGACTTCTGGCTTTCAGACAGCTGTTGAATTTAATGTTGCTTTTCTAGAATTCATTGCATCACTTGCAACAACTTGGGTGAACCTGGAAGATATTAGGCTGGGATAAGTCAGGGAAGTGCCCTACCACTGAGCCCAGCCCTTCTGTCTTTCATTTTGTTCTGAGTCCCGCTGCTGAGGAGATTGGAGAAATCCGTTGCAAGAGGTTTTACGAATAACAGAAAAATATTATTCATTCCTATTTCCTGCTTATTTTTCTTAATTTCTATACTCCTTTAAAAGTGATTCTACTGTTTTCTTTCTGCACTTGCATGCTCAGATGAGAACTGTAATGTCCATTTGTAAGAAGCCATTGAATTTTCCCATTGTTTGTTTCCCTTAACAAACATTTAGGGTTTTTTGGTGGGGGGTGCAGGATGGAGCCCAGGGCCTGCTGTATGCCAAGCATGTGCTTTGCACCATTCAGCTTTAACAGTCTGGTTTTATGTTACGATTCTGCCCTGCTGTTACATCTGAATATACTGTTTTCCTCAGTCATTCTTACGCTTTAAAAATCTGAAAGTATGCTATTAGCGTTGGCTTTTATGACAAGAATTTAAAGAAGCTTCCTGTTCCCTGAGGAGAGGCTGAGAAGAGGTGGGAGAGAGGAGGGTCAGTTTCATAAACTGCACATGTGGCCTCTGATCATGTTTGGACCTTGAAATATGAGTCTCAGAAAGCAGCGAGCTGAATTTCTCTCTGTCTCTCTTTCTTTTCTTTCTCTTAGCCTGATATGTCTACAAAAGGGAGATAGAAGTCCTTACTGTAATCTTGGAGTTAAGCAGTGATAATCTCATGATGGCGATGATGACAGGGACTGAAGCAGCTGTGAAGCGTTCCACACTCCACGTGTGCTGCCCCTGTGCCCAGTATGCCTGTGGCCAATGTCATACCATGGGCCTGAAGGCACAGTGAGGACACACAGCAGCTGCCACAGAGCCCGCCTCTCTGTCTTTGACTTGGGGCAACTCTGCTTCACACAGACCAGCCACGTCCGGCACAGATGGTCTGGCTTCCAGGGTTATTAAAGAGTGGGTGGTATACCAGTTACCTTTAATTAATAACCTGACTGGAAGAGCAATTAGATCATGGGGCACTGTGTTCTTCTGAGGATTAATCACTGCAGTTCATGCTGACTATGCTGTGGGGAGGCAGGACCCCATTGAGGGGTTGCTGGGGGAAGCCTTCGGAGGGTCTCCTGCTCATGCTGTTTCCCAGCCATTATGAACTGAGCAGCTCTGTTCCACCTTGCCCTTCTGCCATGATGCTCCTGCCTTGGAGCCAGCTGACCATGGACTGAAACCTCTGAAATAGTGAGCAAATTAAACTTCCGTAAGTTGTGGGTGTTGGGTATCTTGTCCCAGGGAAAGCTGACCAATACAGTGGGTATAAGATGTGTATGCTATCATGCTGTGGGCCTGACAGCAGACATAATGATGATATCCGTGTACTGAAGAGCTAGAAGCCAGCTGTCATCCTTTTCCTTTGTTATGTAGTTCAGGGAGTGGGAACCCCAGGAGGAGAAATGGTTTGCCTAAAGTTAAAGTGCCTTTTGGGATGGGATGGCTAGGAGAAAAAAACCAGAGCAAAACCAAAAAACAAAAACAACAACAAAAACAAAACACTTGGAAGAACAGGGATCCAGGTCAAAGGACATTGGCTAAGTCTTCTTTGCCAAATTAAGAAAAGTCTTCCACAAATTTATAAGTTCTATACAATTTTCAGTTCTCAAAAAGAACGCCTTTCTGTGTTGTCAGATGGTGTGACTCTTCATATGCAAATCATCCTCTCTTAGTCACCGCCAGATTTTGTTCCTACCTCTTCCCTCCCTGACACATCTGGCCCCAGAACCTTCTCTACCTATCCTTTGAGCTCTACCAGCCCAGCCCCTTGGGCCTCCACTCTGACCCACCCCAGGGTGGTCTCAGGACCCCAATGTCCTCACAGGGCTGGGGGCTGTGGCAGAGCCCCTGGAGGAAGCCAACTGTAAAGAGACATGTTTGGTTTTGAATTGGGCAGAGGGAAGCCTTCTAGAACTTTCTTAGGAATCTTCACTGGTTCCCCCCCCCCCCCCCCCAGTATTCAAAGGCAGCATTTGGAAAGAGGTCTCACTTCTTCATGGGCCTACTTCTTCCTTCACTGTGTCATTTACCGCCTGCTCCTGAGCAGTCAGGGTAGGTACAGCACTGTGCCAGGCAGGCCATTACCAGTGGCACCATGTTCTCCAACTAAGAACATCTGAGGACAACCGGGGCAACTTTCATTACAGTTCACATCACTACAAGGGGAGTCAGTATTGCAAATTACTGAGACATCCTGACTAAGCTGAGAAGAATTCCTGTAGATCTCTGATACACTGCTCTGCTAAGATAGCCTGTGGATTTTGGTATTGGTGAAGTGAAAAGCATCATTATTTTCTTATTGCTTTGGGTGTGTGTTTACTATATTTTAAGTCTAGAAAGTATTCTGTAGGTAAAGGAGTTTCAGCTGCTTTCAGTCTGAAAACAAACAAACACCAAGTCATTCAACTAACACATACTGAGCACCAACAGAAGCATTGTCTCTATGCCAGGCAAGATAAAACAAACAAGCAAGTAAAACTACTGACAAGGCCTGGTTCCCATGCTAGGGAGCTGGCATTCTGGTGGAGGAGGCAGACATCCTTAGATTTGCTTGCATGTGACCTGTAGTTCTCATCATGTGACAAACTGGATGTACAGAGATTAAAGTGAATAAAGGATGCAGTGGCCCTACGAATGAGAAATCTCTGCTGTCAGCAATCACACTGCTGTTAGATGAAGACGGAAATACAGCTTCTTAACCTCTTTCTCGTGGTCCACATCTTTCTAACCCTATAATCTCTGGGAAAACAAATACGCTTCCTACTTTTTATTAAACACATTGCAGCATTTTAGAGGAGCTGAGAGGGATAGGTCCAGCACACAGATGTAAGAGCAGGGGTCGTTTATCCACAGCCAACGCAGGAAGGCAGAAGTTTCAGGTGGAGGCACCAAATGAACAAGGAGACAGGGTGGTGGGAGTGGGAGGTCGCCTGTTCTAGCACTTTCCACTTCCTCAGAGAAATAGAGAGCCAAGCCCTCAGCTGAGGGTAATGGGGCAGGTGGTGTTTGAGATGAGAGATGTTCGCGTGAAGTACTTGCTCAGGAAGCAAGACCGTGAATGCTGTCAATGGAACAAGGAGGAACGAGCAGGATAGTATGGCTGTACCGTAAAGTATGCAAGGACAAATTGAAGGTGAGGCTACCAAATGAATTTAGAGCAAGAGCTATATGTAGCAAAATAATGAATAAGAATATCTGGGATATTAAAGTACCTTGAATAAAGCATTAGCAATAGCAATGAATCTTTAAACATGATATATTTTAAGGTAAACCTATAATTTTCATTTTCCAATACTGTGTTAAATGCATCAGTAAGCTCATGTTCAAGATGTATTAAAATGATGTATAAACAAGTCTCCGCTTTGGAGTATAGACCAAGTACCCAAGGTGGTCATAGTTACTGAGCTGGAAAACTGACACAAGCAGGTTAGCAGCAAGTTAGCAGCGTAGATAAACAGTAGCAGTGGAAGAGCCTGCTAAGCGCAGCAAGAGGAAGATGAGCCAGCCTGAGACAGTGGCCCCTGTGGGTGGTAAGGGCAGTGCCCAGGGCACAGGTGGGCGTGGGTGGACAGAGTGTGATGATGTAGGGTAGGGCACCTTCCCCACGTGACTGATGGCTCCCAATGAAGAACATGCTGGGGCTGTCAGCAGTTGGCCGGAACAAGGTGTGTTCTCCTGCGCTGAGGTCAGGAAGGGGAGGGTGGACATAGTGAAGGGAGAGGGCAGGAAATGGGCAGGGAGATGTGGTCTAGAAGAAAAAAAAAAGATTGTCAGAGGCGCTGAGCTGCACGTGCTCCACTCTCCAAGTCCTCCTTTATTTTCCACTTGATGTATTGAGACCTGATGCTTATCCCACTAAATTTCATGACAGCTCTTTCTGGAATAGGCAATTATATCCCAAAGTAACCACTTGACCTTAAATGTGGCCTAGCTAACTGTAAAAGGCATTCCAGGGTAGTGTTCAATTTACTGTGCACACCCATGGTGGCATGCTGGTTTGCTCTGTAGGACTGTGTGGCCATCATGCCTTCCGCGTCCTTTTTGGATGAGATATAATAAGAAAAGAACTGCTTAAGAGTAGTGGGGAAGACAGGCTGTGAAGTGGTTCCCTGACCCCTGGCTCTTGTCCTTCATGTCTTTGTGTAATTCCTTCCCTTCAAGTGAGCAGGAACTTGTTGCAGCCATTGGTCTACAGAAAAAGTAAGGGTTCATCACTCCTGTGATGAAATATGTTGTGGAGGTTCTGATCTTGCTTGTAGACTATGGACCAATGCTGGAGACTGCCTCTTTGCATGCTTTGCAGAAGTAGGTGGTCATGTGAGTTGGCCTATGGTGAGGACCAGAAAGGAAAGATTGTGGATGCTGCCTGCTGTGAGTGACCCCTGATGACAGTCAAAAAGAAGCCAGGGACCTCAACCTCACAGCCAAAACAGGTGAATTTTGCCAGAAGCTCACTGGATCTGGAAGTCGATTACTCTCCATTCAAGCCTCAAGGCAAGAGGAGGCCTGGCCAACACTTTGTGCCCCTCCAGGCAAAGTGGGCCTAGACTCCTAACCCACAGCAACTCTGAGATACTTGGTGTGTGTTGTTTAATCTGTTAAGGTTGTGGTACTTTGGTATATAGCAATGGACTGATAACAGTGGCCAGTGTTCTATATTTACTTTCTTGTTGGTGTGTGTGTGTGTGTGTGTGTGTGTGTGTGTGTGTATTTCAGTATTGGGGATTAAACCCAGGACCTTTGCATTGAGCTACATCACCATTTTGTTGCGTTTACTCTATTGGCTTGAACTGTGATTCTCCTGCCTCCACCTCCCAGAGGGCTGGATTGTGTTTTAAGAGACACCTGCTGGAGAATCTTTGTTTTTTCTGTTGGGTATTTGTTTGTTCTTTTGGTGAGAAGGTTTATGAGGGCTGTGATATGAATAAGCATGCAGCTAATCACGAGCCCATCTGAGAACAAGCATCTCATCCCTGAAATGAACACATCTGCTCCCCTCAGCGGGGAGCTGCATTCCCACCATTCCCATTGCGCTGTCATTGGCTGTCCCTTCCACAGGGGAGGCTGCAGATTTCTGCCCATTTGGATCTGAGAATTCTGCTTGTTTTCCATGTGCTAAAGGGATAGCCCATATTTGTGTGGTTAGAAGTGGGTGGATGTAAGAGAAGATGGATACAAAGGTAGATGGGTGGGTGGGACACAAGGTCTCCTCTACTGGTAAAAGAAAAAGACTTCCAGTCACCCTGTCAGAAGGGCTCCACTGCCTCCTACCACGCACAGGGGTCTCTGACTGTGGTCCTTGGTAGGCTGTTGAGTTGAATCTTCCATTCACCCCCATTGCCACCCACGGTTCTTCATTTATGAGCATGCTTCATGATTGGAAAATTAAAAACAACCACAAATACCAAGGTACTTCATGAGAATGTGATGAAAAACCACTGCCCAATGCATAACTCATACATAAAATTCAGGGATGATTCTACTCATTGTGCAGGGAAACCGCACTAGGGAACATGGGAAATAGAAAACTATAAAAAAGAGAACCAATGGCCTTAGTGCTTTTAGAATCAAAATTAGACTGGCCATTTTTCTGATTTATGCCACTCTTTATTGCAAATGAGCATGGCTGGTCCAGTTAAATTTACAAGAGTCACAAAGGAAAACTCAAGTTTATGCTCAGACTACGGTCCTCCAGGGGTATAAACATTAACTGTCAGAGAAGAAAATAGAATCATCAGCCTTCATTGCATAAATACCTTTTACCTCTAACTGTGTGTACATTCCAAAAGAGTGATTATCCAAATCACAAATGTTGAGAGCAAATTAGTTCATTTGAAAATTCATTATTGACAAAGGATTTAGTTCAATACTGAATTTCTAAATGGACCTCTGCATCATGTAAGGTTTTCAGCTATAGTGTATCCTGGGCATAAGTAGTACCAGAAGATGACAGAGACACACAGAATGTTCCAAGTCCTCCAGTAGTCACATCCTCATAAGCAGTAAGGGCCATGTTCCTCAGTGATTCATGCTGAGACTTTTTTTTCTAGCAAATAGTGGCCTGCTGCTCAGGCCAAAGTTTCTTATGAACAAATATAAAACAATAACCAATCTCTAACTTCATCATGAAATTATTTCTGCAGAATAATAAAACCTTGAATTCTGAATTTTGACTCTTCCTGCTGGACAAAATTTTGGCAAATGGAAGAATCTCTAGTTTGCATCATCTACCTATGCTTATCTTCCAACTTCATGTTAAATGACCTGAAAAGTTCTGCAGCTTGGAATAGTGTCTGATTTACTTTGGAAAAGGGGAAGATTATGCACCTGCTCTTTAAATTGCTGTTTTATTTCTTATATGTGTTACCTTGTAGCTTTATAAAATATGGTTTGTCTAAATGGAAGTAAAAATTAAATAAATAGGAAAGATAATTATAACAGGATAGAGTAGTCCAACTCCCTGACTCTTATCAAAGTCGGAAGCAGGAGAAAGTGTTTAGTAAGTTGGACTACAGAAAAAAATTGCAAACATAAGAATGCACTATGTTGAAGTTGTAAGTGGTGTTTGATGTCAGTAAAGGCAAGGTTTGTGTGTCTGGTAGACTTTTTACCAGCTGGAAGGCTGTCTTTTTCTTTCAATCCCCAGCACCACCCCCTTTAGAAACAGAATAGCCAAGAGACCAGAAAAAATCACCTGGACAAAGAAGAGTGGAAGGAGAAGGGATGGTGAGCAAGGTTTTAAAGGATGGAGGCCCGATTCTGTGTGTTCATGAGCACGCACACACACACACACACAGACACACACACACACACACACACACTCCTCCTGCTCTCTGACACCATCGTGCAGCTCCCTGCCCCAGGCATGGCAGCCTCCCTGCTGCACTGTGAACATCCCAGCTCTCTTCTGCCTTAGGACCTTGGCACTTGCTTTCCTTCTGCTTAGAATGTTTTTCCACAGACACCTACATGACCCCCTCCTTCAGTCCCTTCATGTCCCTGCTCAAGTGTCACCTTATTTTTGAGGCATTCCTTGATATCTTCATAGCACCCAGCAATACTAACACACATTTGTACATATGTAACCATACATAGAGACTTACATAAAAGTGCATACATTACATGTGTACCTACTACAAGTATATATGCATACACACAAATATTCATTTTCACTTATTATTTAGACTGTAAGCTTCATAAAGGCAGGCCTTTTCTTGAGAATAGAAAAAGTATGTAGCTCATTGTTAGTGCATAATCCAAACTGGGTGGATATGAGAGGAGAGTGACCCTGTGGAGGACATGCTCACTTTGTTTACCAGCCAAGGTGGGTTAGGTAGAGATGGGACGTGTGGGAAATCACCCTATTGATTATGCCCAAGGAAGGCTGTAAGCAGTACAGGCTGTAAAGAGTTAATCCTGCAACTGGCTTATTTTAAGAAGTGAGTCCGACCAAAGCCTGTGAGACAACACACAGCCAAGGTCAGAGTGACTCTTACCCAAATTCCGTTTCCAAACACAAGAATGCTTTGTCTCTTCTTTTACAAGCCTTGCCTGCGACAGCAACATATCCCTAGCAACTACACATAGCCCCTTCACGTAGCTGCTTTACCCCAACTTAATAGTGATTGTGTCACCAATAAACATTGGTGGTTTTGGCCTTTCCAGGCCTTTGCTTGCTCAATTCCTTGACTCTGTCTCTTTAATTCTGTCTCTAAGTCTTTCTTCTTGCCATGCATCATAGCACCAAGCAGGAGATCAGGATCCACTGTAGGGATCTGTGATAGGGAGGCAGAGCAAGGAGAGATAAAAGGAATGTTTTGTGTTAACATCCAAACTCTCTATATATCTCTGTTACATGTTTGTCATTCAAAACCAGTGACTTTATTGTTTATTAATGAGTTAGACTTTAACTCTTTCAAAATTTAAGGACATAGCTGGGGTTATAAATTCACCTCAAAGAAATTTATTAATATAGTTCATATTGTGAACTATGTCACAGTGTCACTTGGGAAAAGCCTAAGACAACAGGGGTATGATTATTATACTGAGATTCTGTATGCATCTCTATTGTTCTTTTTAGTTACAAAAAAGCCCCTGAAGTGGGGTACTACATACTGGGGACTGAACTTTGGGCCTCTGCACTGAGCTACATCTTGAAGCTATACTGCTTAGATAACTTAAATAAAATATATATGTTGGTATTTCTTAAGCAATTTCTATAATCCTAAAAGAAAGAAAAGAAAACATAGAGCTATATAGGACTACTTTAATACAATAGAGTCAAGATTATTTACCCATATGTTCCCTTTAAAATGTATGCATCTAAACTGCACACTAGTAGACATTTCTTTTTGTTGATTTGAATTTGGGTCAATATTGCTAATTTACTGTTTAGAAACTATAGGAAAAGCTGACATTTCATTGCAGCTTTTTTTTTTCCTTTTCAAATTTAAGCAGGAAAGAAGCCATTTGGAATCAGTCCAAAAGCTAATTGCATTTGGGAGAGGAGTTGCTCTTAAAGCCAGGTATAACTAAAATACTTGTTTTTAAATTGGAAATTTGCACCTTTACATAATCTCTCTTGGTTCTTATTTTTTCCCATTCCCCTGCCCTTCCTTCAACCCCTCCATCCCTCCTTATTTACAAAGACTTTCTTTCCACTTTCACATTTTCTCATAT
>NW_004624778.1:5408009-5433873 GCF_000247695.1 Heterocephalus glaber
GAACCAAGATATATCATGTAAAGGTACAAATTCCCAATGATGAATGTCATCATATTGTATACCTAAAATATACCAATACACTTAATGAATTAAAATTTATATAAAAAAGGATCTGTTTGGGCCAGGGATTTAGCTCAGTGGTTTCGCCACCTGCTGCGCAAGCGCAAGGACCTGAGTTCGATCCCTAGTACCAAAAACAAAAACAAAAACAAAAAAAGAATCTGTTTAGTTTTGTAAAAAATCACCAAGACTGTCTTGCAAGATGACCAAAACATTTTGTCTTCCCACTAGCAGTGAGAATTTCTCCACATCCTTGCCAGCATTTGGTGTTGTCAGTGCTCCAAATTTTGGCCACTCTGTTAGACATGTTGTGGCACTTCATGTTTACCCCTAAGGCATAAGCAGTAACTTGGAATTATACTGTAACTAGCACCACCTGGTCCAGGAAGTCCAGATAGGCATCAGTTGCCAGGTGGGTGACCAGAGCATCCAGACCCATCCCTTCCCAAAAATGCCTTTTTTCTTTCCATGTGCCCTTGCTATGTGACCCGTTTCCCTATTGGACTAATATTAGCTAAGTGGGTATACTTGTAATCTTATTGGTTGATTTAGTTTGACCCACGTTGCATTCACCTTGTGATTTTGTTCCCACCTCATGATTTTTCTGTATAAAACATTCTTAGAGAAGTTATGTCAGTGGCAACCCACTTCTGAGGCCCCTCGATCTCTCAGGAGCTCTCTCTCTCAAAAAACCTTTCTTACTCTAAACCTCCATTGTTCCTTAGAATCCATTCTTCAATTTTGGGGAGCACGAACTTGGCACATCTGACATCTAGCAGGTTGGGAATTATATTTCTCCCATATCAATGCCATATTTTACAAAGCCATAAAACTCAAAGTGTGCATGTCTCTCTAGATTCACTATTTTTTAAATGTGGATTTCCAGTTCTAGCACCATTTGTTAAAAAGCATTATCTTTTCTCCATTATAATGCTCTTGTTCTTTTGTTAAAGATGAGTTGGCTATATTTATGTGTTCTCTTGCTGGATTCTCTTTTCTGTTCCATTGATCTATTTGTCTTTTTTCCCCCAATGCCACATCATTAGTTTGAAGTCAGTTAGGGTCAGTCCTGCAACTTTGTCCTTCTCCTTCAATATTATGTTGTCTATTCTGAGTCATTTGCCTCTCCACATAAATGTTAGAATCAGTTTGTTGATAACCATGAGATTATTTTCTGGGTGTTGACTGGGATTGCACTGAACTACAGATCAAGTTGGGAAGAACTGACATCTTGGCAGTACTGAATTACTCCATGCATGGAAATGGAGTCTCTTTTCATTTATTTAGTTCTTTTTTTTTTTTTTTTCCGGTACCAGCAATCGAACTCGGGTCCTTGCACTTGCAAGGCAGGTGGCGGAACCGCTGAGCTAAACCCCCGGCCCACATTTATTTAGTTCTTTATTTTCTTTCATAAGTTTTGTACATTTTAAAATTCCTATTTTGTAGATCTTGTACATATTTTGTTAGATTTATAAGTATGTTTTTGGTTTTTGTGGGTGTTAACGTAGATGGTATTGAGTTTTGATTTCAAATTCTGCTTGTTCAGTGCTGGTATAGAGGGAAGTGATTGACTTCTGCATATTAACTTTGTGTCCTCCAATCTTGCTATAACAGCTTTTAAGTTCCAAGGGTACTTTTGTGGGTTCAATTAGATTTTCTAGATAAATCATTAACAATCTGCATACATTTTATTTCCCTTTCTTGTCCTATTGTATTAGTACTTTCAATATGATGATGGAAAGTAGTGGTGAGAATAGTTTCTCTAGTGTGAGAAACTGAAAGTGTAAATAAGGACTACAAGGTATAATAGATAATGTGAAATAGGAAGAATAGGGGAGGGGGAAGTGGGAGGGGTAGGGGAAAGGAAAGAAGGGAATGGAATTAATATGAGAAAATGAAAAAATGGAAACAAAGTCTTTGTAAATAGGGAGTGATGGAGGGGTTGAAGGGAGGGCAGGGGGAGGCAGAAAAAATAAGAACCAAGAGCGACTATGTAAAGGTGCAAATTTCCAATGATGAGTGTCATTATATTGTAGACCTAAAATGTACCAATAAAATTAATTTTAAAAAAAGAAAAGAAAGTAGTGATGAGAAAAATATATCCTTTTCTTGTTCCTGATCTTAGGGAAAGTATTTACTCTTTCCACCATTGAGGAGGATGTTAGCAAACAGCTTTTTTGGAGATGTTCTTTGTCAAGTTAAAGAAATGTTCTTTTATTCTTTTTTTACTGAGAGGCTTTGTTAAATTATTATTATCACGAATAGCTATTGGCTTTTTGTCATTTTTTTTTTGGCATTTGTTGACGTGATTACATGGTTTTTCTTTATCCTTTTGATGTGTCCTGGCCTTAGTCCCTCCTATAAACTTGAAGCCAGGCAGAGTTGGGTGTTTCCCTCTCCCCAGGTTGGCTCAGCTCTGATATCCCAGGAGCTTAGGCTCTGATTCAATAGCTGCTCCGGGATTGGACCTTATTTCAAAAACAAGAATGTTTTGGTGTGCTTTAAAATGGTTTCCTTTCCCCTCCCTCCTTCCATGGAGAGTTTTCTCTCGAGTACTCACAGTGAAGGCTCCTGCAGGTAAACTCACAGAAGAGTGGAGGCCACCTGAGGACCGGGCTCCCTGAAGTTGTGTTTCTTAGCCTGTCCACACTGCGCTTCCAGCAATCTGTTAATCACAGTTCAGATTTCTTCCTCTGACACTGTTGCTCCCATGGAAGTTTCTGCTCTTGAGTTCCCGCTTCGTGAATTGTGTTCTCTGTATTTGCCTGCTGGTCTCTTCAATTTGGGTTCAGCAGTTTGCCCTGTGGCCCCACTTCTCTTACAGAAAAGATGTTGATTTTTTAGTTTGCTCAGATTTTTACATTGGAAGTTTCATAACTTCATTTTCAGTCAATTTAACTAAAATCAATGTCAGTTACTCCTGGAAAATTCAAGATCACAAGGAATTTTTGTGAATTTTTAATTCTGGGAAGGATTATTTTCCTGATGTTACTATTTTATAATCTATGACATCATTTAGATAATTTTCTAATAAACTATTTCACAATATGAATTTTAGAACACCTAGAGGTGATAGGTTTGACAAAACAATTTCTCTGAAAATATTTAACTTGTCATACAAACCAATTTTGTGTAATTCTGAATTTAATTTTAAGTGTAAATGTATATGGTGCATCTTAATGTTTCTTCTGTTGTTTCCGATAACTTGTTCAAGAAATTGAAAGTGGCCTAATTATTTGTAAATAATTAAAATGTCTGTTTTATGCAATCAATTGTATCTTCAATTTAAAAGATTTAAAACTGTCTTCTTTAATATTCTTTAATAATTGGTTCACCTGAAGGGTCATACAAAAACAAAATTATTTTCCATAGAATGTGTTGATTTAAAAATTTGATTTATTTTTCTAAGTCTTTGAATATTTGCTGTCCATGTTGGAGTTGTTCTAAAGCAAGAATTCTAAATTCTGAAAAGTTCTTATGCTACCTGTCCTACCTTATTGAAATGTTCATGTATACATAAATTTTTATTTTGTAGTAATTTTCTGATAAAGTTTACTCCCTGATTGGAGCAGCTCCTGTCCCACCATTCAATTCAAGCATTAAGAGCCTGGGGACGGGCTCTAGGGACAGGCAGGCCAGCTGGTTTTCCACTGCTGGGCTTGGCCTTACCCTGTGTGGACATCCTCTTTTTCCTAAGCTCAGCGGCTACTTCTCTGCTACTGGCTCTGCTAGTTTGGATCCTGGTCTTGTTTTGGCTCCCCTTTGGGGGTCTGTAGCACCTAGGACTCCTCAGAGGCATGTTGTTACCCACCAGGTGGCCAGGCCTACCAGGCCCAACCCCAGTATCTGCAGGCCTCACTGCTGCTGCAACACGTGGCTTGTGTGCATTGTTCTGCTCAGGGGATGCTCAAAGGTAACATGAAGAATTTCAAGACAGCAGCCATAAGGCACGGGCAGGGCCCTTCTGAGTGCAGACTCATAGCAAAATGGCCCTTTCTCAGAACTGTTGCTCTTCCTATGTGGATGTTAGGTGACTACTTAGTTTTTGCTGGTGGATGGCTATCTCTTTTTTTCCTTTTGAGGCAGAGTCTTGCTGTGTTTGTTGTTGAGACTGGCCTTGTAGCCAGGCTGGCTATGTAGCCTGGGCTGGCCTCGAACATGTGGCAATCCTTCTGCCTTAGCCTCCCAAGTGTGACTGGCCATCTTGATAGGGTTTAGAACCATTCTGGACCCCTTATAGGTGAAGCCCCCTTTGATCACAGTGGGCATTTTGGAGCTTCTTTCATGGCCCTCCTTCTTCCTGGAAATTCTGATCTAGCTCTCATGAGGTTCCTGAGGGATGGTACAACGTGGCTGACAGATATTCTCTGCCTTTTGCTGGTAGAACATTTGTCTTAGCTGCCAGGGAACAAGTCCTTCTAGCATCTCACACATTGACCCCCCCCCCCCCACACACACCTGGCTTTCTCTGTTCCTCAGCCGCTGCACATCTGAGCCCTAAGGTTGTGGTCAGAGAGTTGCTGTTGCACTCTTGTGCTGTCCTTTCTCCTTTGCCATGACCTCTTTCCCATCACAGTTCTTGGACCTGTAGATCTGGCTTGTTCTATAGATAAGAAAGATTGAAGCTTTTCTTAGACCTGACTCCTGCTCTTCCCTTTCTTCCACTCAAACCTTGACATTGGGGAAAACACTTGTTTTTAATTCTCTAGGAGAGAGGCAGAGGAAAACAGAATGCAATAAGCATAATTTCACAGGCTCTCTTCTGCTATTTGGACTGGACTCTGAGTCATATGACTTTTCTCATGATCCCTTTGTGCTGCCGTCTTCTCTCCCCATTTCTCTCTGTGAGAGACCAGAAGACCAGCCTTCTTTTCCTGGTGCTCACTTTCCTATTATCTCTCTTCACCTTCCACAGCATTTCGTTGCATAGTTTCAGGAAGGATCTCTCCATTCCTGTACTGGGTGAAGATTGGGTTGTATTTCTTTTTCTGTCCCCAGAGTTCCTAGAAAATGAGCCAAGATCTCAATTCTATGACACTTACCTGTTCACGGTATGGTGGAAAAGTACTGTGTAATGAAGTGACCTAGCTTAATCTGGTTTCTACTTTGGTACAGTTCCTAGCACAGTAGGAGTTTATAAATAATTGAATAAATAGTAAATACTTAAATTACAAGTAAGCACTCATGAATTTAACACCTCTGATTTTCTAAACAAGTACATATATGAAATGTATGGAGAAAATTAGTAAGCAATGAAAGTTAACAAAGTAAATAATTAGGTTGAAAGTGACTTTAGAAGTCATCAGGAACCATAGCTTATGACCTGTTTGGAACCTATCTAGAAATGTGATAGACAAATATCACAGACAATTGAAATGGGAGCCTCAAAAAGTTCACAGACCTCTGGTCATGACTCCTGACCCAAAGGTGTTCACCTGTGAGGCCTGCTTAGAGTCATAATTACATTGGCATACTCAGAGCTGGCATACCCAGCATGGCAGTCCTCTGAAATACCAATGCTTTCTGTATGAAAAAATTCAAAAGCCACACAAAATATATTCTCTGGATCCCTTAAACTAGTTTGTTTTCCAGGAGATGCTTAATAGTAGAAATCACAAAAACAAGACAGATCCAAGATCTGTGGATATTTACAAAGCAAATCAGCATTGTAAACCAGGAGTAACATCCCCAAAAAACTTTATCCTGATATTCCTGTGAGTACGCTAAGTGTGGTGGATTAACTAATGGTCAGTTTGGAATGTCCAGCTGAATTGAGTCAGCATGGTTTTGGGCATGGAAGAGCCACCTGAGGATTGTTGCCAATGGCATAAGAGGAGAACTGGAGGAGAAGATTGTATGCTGTTGAATTTCCTGGAGAAGCGTGTGGCTGGTTTTCCTAATGCCAACTCCGCTGTTCTCACTGCCAGAGAAGCCAGCTGGGACAGCTGCTGTTCTCGGGGGAGCTCTGGTCTTGGTCTTGAGCATTGCTTCCTGGCTCCAGTGCAGTCCCTCAGCCTGGTGGCACAGATGCTTCACCCTGCCGACGTAGACTTTCTGGCTTCTACCACTGGCCTTTAGGCCTTCCCAGTGCAGATCCTCTATACAGACTTGCATGAGACATTATTGTGAGCTCTAGGCCTTCAGCTGGACAAGTGCAGGACATTGCCATGGGATCCAGGCCCTTGGCTGGATTTTTCAGGTCTCTGGTATGTGGACAGATCTGTTGCATTTCTCTGCTTTTGACTGTTTGGATGACTATTATAAAATAATCCTATAAATTATGTGTCCTGTATTAAATTTATTTCCTAGCAAACCCTGACTACAACACTAAGTTTCTTTCTGTTGTAAATAGAAACATGGAAATGAGACAGATGACTGTTTATGTGGAAAGTATATTCTTCCAGTCTAGTTCTGCAATTTAAAGAGACATTAATAAAAGAGCATATGGAGCAAGTGTTGAAACTAAAAAAAGGGAGATTTAAAAATAGCATTTCTTTCTTTGTTCTTCCACCAACAGAAAGTTAACATCTCCACGTCATGTATACTAAACAGAAACTGCAAGTATGAAGGCGGAATACAAGTTGTTTGAATATTTGTACAAAAAATTTCAGACTTTATTACACTGTGTTAAGAATACAGGTTTTAAGAGTCAAACGTCAAAATTTCAATGATGACGGCCTTCTGTGACGTGAATTTGCACTGGAGTTCTCAGAACCTTAGTTCATTTCCTCTAAAACACGAAAAATGTTTATGGGATAGAGCTGTGTATAGATTAAATGGAATAATTCATGTAAAGCACTTAGCTCTATATCTTGGCATGTTGAGAAAACTGCGAGAGTGTGTGAAGGAAAGAGAAGAATTATTAGAGGCTTTAAAGATGAATAGGATAACACATTTCCATGTAGAAATAACATCAGGTACATTGGAATGGAAAAATTTTGAGGGAATGTGTTACAGCCTTCTAAAAGAAAAAAAATGTGAACCAAAACCAGGTGGAAGGGTAGAACAAAGAATATGAGGTAAAAATGCTGTATATATAATTCTTTTATTATTAATGGCAACCTGTACATTTTTGTAAGACTCAACTATAGATCTGCCTATTTTTTAATGTGAAAATTCCTCATTTAGAATGATAAGATCACCATGTAATAAAGGCAAAACAGAAAGACTCTTAGTGAATAATGTTGTTTATAAAATAATGCACCCAGATAAATGTCAAGGTATTATAAGAAGTATTACTTATTCATAGTTCATAATTAAAAGAAAGCTCCAGGGAGGCAAGATGTTCTAGTACAAAGGTTTTTGTCATTTCTATAAAGAGGTTCATTTGATGTGCTATTTCACAACAGTTGATTATGTGCAAGTAGAATTCATCTACCCTGCATAACATTTCAAAGCCATCAGAGGCACACAGGGAATGACTTCCGGGGATGAGGGGGAGCACAACTATGAAGTCCTATTTTCAAACACCTAGTATTCAAATTCTAAATGTGATTCTGTTCCTTCTGAATGCTAATGTGTCTCAGTGCATGCATGTGCTTAAGTGTGCCGGTGAATGTGGAGGAATAGTATCATCTGAATTGGAGCAGTAGGTCCTTCCCTAGGAAGGGAGGTCAATTCCATCCTGGCTTTGTAACCCTTTGAAAGACCAGAGTCCTCATAGGCAGCCTTCCTAGATTCAGGGTCCCATGCCAAGTATTGAGTTGCCAAGTATTGGCCCAAAGGGAAGAGAAAAATCAAATATTGTGTCTGTTTCATCTGCCCCAGGTCCAGAATAACAATGCAGTGTAGGCTCAGGGGCCACCCAACCCCACAGGCCTGGGAGAGCTGCTGCAGCACCAGACGCTGCTCAGAGGCCAACAGAGCTTGGGAGGTGAGGCTGGGAGGAGGGAGGCAGTCATCTGTGTGAAACTACCCCTGATCTCTGCCCTGATCTCTGCCTGTTTAGTAAATGTCTTTGATATCTTCACTATAATCACAAAGCAATTAACATGAAAGCTGCTTTTGAGACACAGGGATAATTAAATGCAGGCCTGATCCAGATTCATCCTTTACACCTGCAGTAATTCTCCCTAGGCTGGTAATGGAGCCTGCTTCCACTGTTCCCAGTCCTGCCAAGTTCGAGAGGGAAAGCGTCGTGTGGCCAGGACCATGAAGGTAGAGGTGTGGGCTGCTCTGTTTCTGCACAAGGCATCTGCCCCTGTCGCTTTCAGGCATGCTTGGAACCCTCACTTTGCATGCACTCCAAGCTTTACAATGATGCTTTTATTCCTTAAAGTCCTAAAAAAATCTCATTCAGGCTAAGTGGTGGGCACACCAACACAGTGGATACAAGCCATGCTCAAATAATCACTCTAAGTGCATACACAAATCCCTCAGAACAGACCAAAAAAGACTAGAAAGTCATGTCACAAGGCAATATCCTTAATATAGAGATGTTGAAAGAGGGAAAGCTTGTTTGTACTGAGCATAAAGTGGCAACTCAGAAGATGATTCCTTTCCCAAAACCACTGGCCGTGTGATTAGTGCTGGAGGTACCGAGGGGACATTGGGTGATCATGGAGACAAGATAGTATTTAGGTGTTTTGGATGCTATTGTGAAAGAAATTGTTTGCCCTATTTCTCTCGCAGTCAGTCTGTTGCTTGTGTAGAGAAAAGCTATTAATTTTTGTGTGTTGACCTTGTATCCAGCTACTTTACTGAATTTGTTTATTAAGTCTAAAAGACTTTTGGTGGAGTTCTTGGGGTCTTCTATATAGAGTATCATGTCATCTGCAAATAATGACAATTTGACTTCTTCATTACCTATATTTATTCCTTTTATTTCTTTCTCTTGTCTAATTGCTGTGGTAATGTTTCCAAAACTATATTGAACAGGAGTGGTGATAGTGGACATCCTTGTCTTGTTTCTGATTTTAGTGTGAAGGATTTCAGTTTTGGACCATTTAGCATGATATTGACTGTTGGTTCTTCATAGATGGCTTTTATCAGATTGAGATACAGACTGTCTATCCAATTTTTTGTAGGGTTTTTATGATAAATGTGTGTTGGATTTTGTCAAATGCTTTTTCTGCATCTATTGAGATGATCATATGATTTTTGTTCCTATCTCTATTGATATAGTGTATTACATTGATTGATTTGCATATGTTGAACCATCCCTGCATCCCTGGGATGAATCCCACTTGGTCAGGGTGTATGATCTTCTTGATGATCTTCTGCATTCTATTTACCAGTATGTTATTAAGGATTTTTGCATCTATGTTCGTTAGTGAGATTGGCCTATAGTTCTCTTTTTCGGTTGGGTCTTTCCCTGCTTTGGGGATCAAGGTGATGTTTGCTTCCAGGAATGAATTTGGGAGTATTGCTTCCCTTTCAATTTCATTGAAGAGTTTAAACAGTAGTGGCAGCAGTTCCTCTCTAAATGTCTTGTAGAATTCAGCAGTGAAGCCATCAGGGCCCAGGCTTTTCTTAGTTGATAAGTTTTTAATTCCATTTTCAATTTCATTGGTTGATATTGGGTTGTTCAGAATTTTCAGGTCTTCTTCACCCAACTATGATAATTCATACATATCTAGGAACCTGTCAATTTCTTCTGTGTTTTCCATTTTATTGGCGTATAGATTCTCAAAGTAGGTGTTGATGATCCTCTGCATTTTTGCTGGTTCCATTGTAATTTCATCCTTTTCATTCCTAATTGCATGGATTTGGCCCTTTTCTTTCCTTTTTCTGATAAGGTTGCCTAAAGTTTTGTCAATTTTGTTTATTCTTTAGAAGAACCAACTCTTTGCTTCATTGATTTTTTTTGTATCATTCTCTTGGTCTCCATTGCATTGATTTCGGCTCTGATCTTTATAATTTCTTCCCTTGTATGAGCTTTGGGTTTGTCCTCCTTTCTTTTCCTAGAAGCTTGAGATTCAGCATCAGGTTGTATAATTGAGCTTGCTCTGTTTTCCTCATGTGAGTAGTCACTGCTATGAATTTCCCTCCTAAGACTGTTTTCACTGTGTCCCATAGATTCCGATATGTTGTACTGTCATTGTCATTTAACTGTGAGAACTGTCTGATTTCCTCTTTAATTTCCTCTGTGACCCATTGGCTATTCAGAAGTGTGTTGTTCAATTTCCATGTGTTTATGAAATTTTTGCCATTTCTTTTGCTATTGATCTCCAATTTCATCGCACTATGGTCTGAAAATATACAGGGGATAACTTCAGTTCCTTTGCATTTACTTGAACATGTTCTATGAGGAAGTATGTTGTCTGTTTTGGAGAATGACCCATGTACAGCTGAAAAGAATGTATATTCAGATTTTATGGGGTGGAACACTGTGTAAACATCTGTTAATTTCATTTGTTCAAGAGTTTGATTGAGTTCTAGTATTTCATTCCTTATTTTTAAATTTTTTTATTTTTGGTACTGGGGATCGAACTTTGGTCCTTGTGCTTGCAAGGAAGGTGGCAGAACCACTGAGCTAAATCCCCGACCCCTCGTTCCTTATTTTTTGTCTTGTTGATCTATCTATTTGTGACAGTGGGGTACTGAGGTCCCCCACTACTATTATATTAGTGCTTATTTGATTTTTCATGTCTGTTAATATTTGTTTTATATAGTTGGATGCACTGGTGTTTGGTGCATAGATATTTAAGATTGTCATCTCTTCCTCTTGGATTGTTCCCTTTACAAGGATGTAGTGTCCTTCTTTGTCTCTGTTAATCAGTGTTGGTCTGAAATCCACTTGATCTGCAAAGAAGATAGCTACTCCTGCCTTTTTTGGGTTCCTGTACATGGAGTATTGTTTTCCACCCTTTAACTTTCAGTCTATGAGTTTCTTTTTGAACTAAATGTGCTTCTTGTATGCAGCATATTATTGGATCTTGCTTTTTGCCCCATTCTGCCAATCTATTTCTTCTGATTGGTGAATGGAGACCATTAATGTTGATGGTTATAACTGGTACATATTGACTTATCATTGTTATGACTTTTCCTTTTTGTTGGATTCTCCCTCTTAGCATTTAATTTCTAGTAGTGTCAGATGGATTCATTCTGCTGGGCTTCCTGGGGTTGTGATCCTCATTGTCTTTTCCTAGGGTATTGTCTAAACTTTTTGGAGTGCTGGCTTGGTATTCATGAAGTTCCTAAGGTGCTTTTTGTCATAAAAGTATCATATTTCTCCACCTATTTTGAAAGATAGTTTTGCAGGGTACATCAATCTGGGTTGAAGGCTGTTTTCCTTTAGGGCTTGGAATATGTCAGTCCAAGCTCTTGTTGCCTTGAGGGTTTGCGTTGAGAAGTCTGCTGTGATTCTGATGGGCTTCCCTTTGTATGTGATATGTTTCTTTTCTCTAACTGCTTGTAGAATTTTGTTCTTCTGTTGGGTTTTGGGAATCTTAACAATTCTATGCCTATGTGTAGATTTTTTTTTATTCCAACTAGTTGGAGTCTTATATGTCTCACTTATCTGTATGTCAAGTTGTTTCCCTGTGCTTCAGAAGTTTATGCAATCACTTCCGTGAATAGTTTTTTTTTTATGTTTTCTGCACTCTCTCCTGTTTCTTCATTGACTCTGATCTGCATTATGTTATTCTTCTTTGCATTGTCTAGGAGCTGCTGGATTGATTTCTCATCGTCCCTTACTATTTTAAAGAAATTTTTCTTTTCTTGGTCACTAATTGCAATCTTATCTCCTATATCTGAAATTCTGTCCTCACCTTTGCTCGTTCTGCTCATAAACTTTCAATGGAGTTTTTAATCTCCTGGATATCTGTTTGCATCTGTTGTATGGATTCCATTTGTTTCCTATGTTGGGATTCCATCATGTTCCTCAGCTCCTCTCTAGATTTATTAATCATGTTTTGCACTCTGGGCACAATCTTTGCTGTTATCTAAGAAATTATTTCTGATTTCATTTTTCCCAGATCCTCTTTTGTTGCCAGTTCAGGGAGTCCACGTGGTTGAGTATGAGATTTTTCCATCTTGTTTTTCTTTGGGGTTGCTTTAGGTGATCTGGAAGTCTGGTTTTGAGACTTTTTTACATGTCTTTTCATTTCAATGGGTGTGTGTGTGCTCTTAGTGCATATATAGCTCACTTTCTGGGAGCTAGGGGTGGTGGCAAGGCAGCCCAAAGGGTGAGCTCCTTGGGGCTGGGTCAGCTCTGCTCCTGGGTGCTGGGTGTGGTGATAGGGTGGTCCAGAAGGCTCCTCCTTGGCCCTGGGGGCAGCTCTGTTCCTCTGGGCTGGGACCAGTGGAAAGGCAGCCTGGAAGGCTCCTCCTCAGATCTGTGGTGGCTCTGCTCCTGTGTGCTTGTGGTGGTGGTATGGCAGCCCAGAAGCTTCCTCCTCGGTGCTGGAGGCGGCCCATTTTTTTTTTTTTTTTTGCTACTGGGGATCAAACTCGGGACCTTTCCCTTGCAAAGGAGGCGGTGGAACCAGCCCAACAAGTTAGACTTCTGCCAGGTTATGCTAAGTGTTAATTTAAAAAGCAGCACTCTGAAATATTGGTGCTCATTAAAGCCCACTAAAATAATTGTGAAGCTTTTAGTTTTTAGTGTTTTTTAAGCATTTAATATTACAATAACTATAGTCTCTTAAAAGTTAAATATAAGTCACTTGTAAATTAAAATAAAGAGAACCTATGGCCTCCTTTAGCCTCATTCCCTTACTTTCCACCAATCATAAACATGCCTGCATATATGTGCATTCCTGGGAGCAGGCTGGGTGTTTCCTTTAGGGCATAACATATTGGCTTACAAGTGTCTTCAGGAAACAGCAGAGACTTCTTGGCCCTTGGCTTCCCAGCCAGTCTCATGTCCCATTCAGACAGTCCTGGGTCACCAACCAAGCCATTGAGCAGGTGCTCAGATGCCCACAGTGCTAGCTCCATTCTCCCCAGACTGCTTCCCAAACCAGGACATTTCCACTCAATGAATCTGTCCACAACTTTATAATAAGATACATTCAAGAAAGCTATTTTAATTTCAGCTGTTGTGTTATTTTGGAAGCAAAATATTTTCTACCATTTTTGTCTTTAATCTTTTTTCCCTTATCTGAGAAATCATGGTGAGGAAACAGAAAATGTTATTTGGAATTATATTTGGGCAACACCTTGCCTGGGGCTGCCAGTTGTCAGGCCATTCAGAGTTACTGATAATTTCCTCCAGTCAAATGCTCATTTTTTTAATGTTTTGGTTTGATTTGGTTTGCATGCAGCAATCTTAGCTTAAGTGTCTTGCCTCAAAAGTTTAAAGTAGAGAACTTCAACTTATTCAAAATTCAGGAATTCCTCCTTGATCTCCTCCAACATTGCTCAGTCGGGTTAGCTATTGTGTCAGTTATCAAGTTACTATGTCTCACCCAGAAGTGCACACTTCACTACTCTGGCTGTGATTGTTGTAAGTGGTACCTCGATTCAAGAACACTTTTGCTTGGGAATGATTTGGTTTGCAAGCAAAAGCGTTTGGCAAATTTTGTTTTTGATTGCAAATTCTACATTGAGTGACAAACAGGACCATGGCCACCTTTCTTGCACAAACACAAATGTAGCCATCTTTCCAAAATCATGGAATAAATTAAGTTTGTGAATGTAGGTATCACTTAGCTGGAACCTGCCACTACTTGTCTTTTGCCACCTGAAAGATGCTCATCTTTGCCAACAGAGAGCACAAAGGAGACTGTGCTCATCTTCCTCTTGGAGCACTTAGGCAATGGACAGGATACCCAGGAAGCTGCAACACCCATGGGGAGGTTTTGTTAGCACTCCTAGGGTATTTTCCTGCTGTCCAGCTCAGCCAGCCACACTTCAGGGCCATGTCTGCCTTCAGGGAGCTCACAGCGTCACCTTCTCCAGTGAGGATGGCTCAGTCTTATTCCTGTGTGCTGCTCCGCCTCAGCCCTAGTGAATGCTCCCTAGGCCCACTGTTCGTATTTCTGCAGCATTCTCTTAACTTTTTATAGCTACTTATAGCTACCTCAGCTATTAATACTTCCTTATGTTAAAGCTTTCCTGCTAAGTGTCTTCTGTCTCCTGCCTGGATCCTGGCTGACCTGGTGTCTTGTCTGCAGACTCCTGTAGCATCCAGCCTCTGCCCCCAGATGATGCTCCTGAACCGTGTCTGTAAGTACCTGCCCATGCCTTGTGTCTCTGCCAACCTGGAAACTGCTGGTATCTCCTTTCTTCTCCTGGTTGCCCTAGCCCTTCAGCACACTGCCCTCCCCACCAAGGGACTGACCATTTTGGTGCCCAGCAATGACTTTCCACACACTCAGCTTGATTCCCTGTGGGAACCTGGACAGAAATCAGAGGGAGAAGGGATGGGAGGCATTTATTTCTCTGTGCATTCTTCTGTGAAGGACCTTAGTGGATTTGCTACTTCACTGACTCTTTACAGGAGCGTCTTCCAGGTTGTGGTAACCATCTCCTTCCTTTCCAGGAGAGAACCAGCACCCCTGCTACTATGCCCAGGTTACCCCATTGTCCTTTGAGGACACCAAGGCTCTAGCCGATGCCTGTGTGGAAACAGTCCTTTTGTAAACACACCCTTCAATTTGACCAATTTGAGCAGTTTTTCTTTCTTTGATTCTGATCTATATCTTGAGTCTCTACCCACTTGTTAAGAAAAAAAGAAAAGACCCTGTCATATTCCAGACAGTGTTATTCCAAGTCCTCGTTTTTCTGGGGATGGAGAATGTGAACCAGTGTTTTTTGACCTAGTTCAGTGCCTGAGCAGAGCCAGAACTATTTTGAATGGATGGAGATCCTCATCTTTTTATTGAACTTTTCAATTCAAACACATGCTTTCCAGGTGAAAGGACACAAGAGGACTGCCACATGTAGGTCTCACTGGAAGTGGGAGGCAGAGGTTTGGCAGTGAGTCACACCTGAGAACATTCCTAAAACCAGTGGCTGCAGCCCTCCTAGGAGGGTGCACCAGGACAAGGTTATCTTCATTTCATGGTAAATCAATGTTTTCATTGAATAAGTTTAAAGACAAAAGTAAGCTCTTAAAAATAAACACAGATGGTTCTTGCAGTTTTCCATTGGATCAAATCACTGCAAGGCATAATTTTGACACTTTTCTCAAGAACGATCCCCCCACACAAATATCCTGGTGGGCTTTCTTTTTTTAAAAACAATATTTATGGAAAACAATGCCAGTTTGTAGGGGGCAGATGGGTAAGCTCAGTGTCTTAGTGGTAATGTGTGTTTCACCTAAATTTCCAACCCTTGGTGTTTTGGAAGGTTGTCTTTTCCCATCTTTCTATCATTTCCATCAAACAGAACCTATGCCAAGAGACCAGAGGAGTTTATTCTATTCTTTTCTTCAACTCTTCCTTTAATAAAATGCAGTCAGATTTATTGTAAGCAACCAGAGTCCACTCTTAGACCACTTCTGAGATGGGTCACTGGAGGAGGACTGCAGGGTCACCCTAAGCAGGAAAGGATACCAGGGAAACAATACCAGGTACTTCCTCATGCTGATACAGGCTTTTGCCTGCTCTCTCCCAGGCTGTTCTAAATTAGAATAAATTGCATATATTTAAGAGAGTGAGTGAAATCAATAATAATGATCCTTAGGCCCCAACATCTTAATGGTAAAATGTGTACAGACTCATTTAATGCAAATTCTGGGATACCCAAGACCATTCTCAATTCTTATACCAGCTCCTAGCTTAAGGGTCCCCAAAGTTTCAGTAATTGTGAGAATGATCTGCAGAACTCACTTAAAATGGTAAAATTCAAAGTTGTAACTATAACAGTGAAAGGTCACGATTAAAATTGGCCATGGGAAGAGGTGCTGGGGACAGAGTCCAGGCAGCTTCTGCACGGGGATCTTCCCAGTGCACTCAGGGACAGTGCCAACTTTCCCAGCAGCCCCCTCTTCCCTGGGGGTACCTTCCAAGATCCCTTTTAGACACTAGAGACTAAGGATGGTATTAAATCCTATATATTATGCTTCTTCCCTCATATACATATCTGTGACAAAGTTTAACTTATAAATTTGGCACAGTAAGAGACTGACAACAATAATAATAAAGAACAATCTTGATATACTATCATAAAAGTTGTTTAAAATTTGTGATTTATTCCTGGAATTTTCCATGTAATGTTTCCAGATTGCCATTGACCCTGGGTAACTGAGACTGTGGAAAGAAAGGCTGTGTACAAGGGGGATGACTTATTGCCAAACAGGAAGGCTCATGTGAGCCTTGGAGTGCAACATTGCTAACTGAAGCTCAGTAGCACAGACATGGTTGGCTGCCCATGTGCCTGACCTCGGGCTCCAGCCCCTGTGAAGGTCAAGCTGAGGCCATGAACACAAATCATCTCTGGCTTGGCCAAGGTCCCTGGTAAAGAAATGTACTCTTATGAGGCAGGACACAGAAGGGGCTTAGAAGTCTCCTTCTAGGAGCTGAAGGCAAAGGCCAAATTTCAGTTTAGGTGAGGTCAGGTTCTTCACTGTATATTTGGGGAATTAAAAAGAGCAGATGCAATGTTCAGAAATTCCATTCAGTATTACTTCTAAATAGAAAGAAAGAAGAATCTTACTATACCATTTTGTTACTGTTAGCATCATCTCCTTTTATTTTCTAGCTTTATATTAGGTAGAATAGCATGAAATGTCTACTACTTTCTAAAAATATGGAGAAGCAAGACAGATCCTTAAGAAATAGGAAAGCCCTAAGGTGTTATTAGGCCATAAGGCCCATCTCTGTCAGTAATAAACAAAACAACATTAAATTTTACACATGCTTGAGGAACAGGAGAACTGGGCTTGAAGAAAGGAGGAAGGAGAGACAAGCTAATGATAATCTGCTTTTTGTGGTTTTCTATCAGCAAACTCCAGATTTTATTCAAAGAGGATTTAATTCAATAAGATTAAAAAGGGTCAAATAGTAGCCCAACAATCTAGCAAAGAGAATTTGTTAAATAACAGTAAGAACAACAACAACAGCAAAATAGAAAGTTAACATTAAATTCTTGAAACAAAGGGAAAAAAGCCTGGAAAAACACTTATGACTGTTAAAGCAATTAAAAATGCCTGTTTCTTGTACAATCAAAAGCTGTTAAGAGTAGATGGTAAAAGTTTCTTGTTCTGAAAAATGTCATGCTTGATAACAAGTCCAGTTAAAGTTACATAGGAAAATAAAATATATTTAATAATTTTATATACAGATTACTGTTTATATTGACATTGGCCTCTGCATTTCCTTTAAGGGTATTTGACACACAGTCAATCTAATTCTTTAAAAGTAGAATGTCAGCCCTCATGTTCCCCTGGTGTAGTCTTCCTATTTTCCTTTTGCTATAGTTTATTCATTTACTTTCTTTCAAGTAGGATTGTCAAGATGAACAAGTCACTTATTTCTTATGTTCCTAAGCTAAGAAAGTGTTAGAATTTTGGGGTAGAAATATTTTCTTTGTTGTTTCAGTGTTGAATCTTTGTATCAGACTACTTTTTATTTTGGAATTAGTCAGTTATATTTATTAAATCAGTTATAATTATTAAATATGAATATTGTGCAAATACCACATTAAGAATTTCTGGGTTAAATGAGAAGCTAAGAACAGAGGTAAGAAATGATAATTATAAAGTAAGTCAGCCAGTTACCTATGATGCAGGCCTTCAGATAGGAGCAACTGATTTGGTTTGGATGGTGAGAAAGAGTGTTCAATCCACAGTCTGCCATTCACTCTCCACCCATTGTCCCCTTTCCTTCCAGAGTGTAATGCCTGACCTGAGTGGGACCCTGTCAGCAAAAGTGCTGGTCTCCACAAAAAACAGGATACCACTAAAGGGCCACGCTACCCTCAGTAAACAGAACAGATAGCCATAAAGAAAATTTAGGACAGGACATACAGTCTTCCGGACACTGGGAAGTCCAGTATTATCTGCACGCCTGCACGGACCATCCTTTGACCCCCAAGTCTTCCATCCCAGATTCCTTAGGATTACAACCCCACCCCCAAAGCCTATAAAAACTTAACTTCTCCTCTGGCTGAGTGCTGATACCTTTCTCAATCTCAGCCTGTTTGCACCTAGACAGAATAAAATCAGTCTTTTGCTCACACAAAACCTGTGTCCAAGTGGCCTTGTGTGTGCCGTTAGTAGCACAGAGGAACACGTTTTTGTCAGAATTCCCGTCTTCTGAACATGTATTATCACTTCTCTCCTCACTGTGACCTCACAGAGTTTTGCAGCTGGGTTGGCTGAATGTCTCGAGGGAGCCTGGACGGCCTCAGACCTGCTTCCTGTTCAGGCCCTCACTCCTGAACTGCTCCTGCAGGTTCTAGGTCAACTGAAATTTTTCTCTCCTCAACACCTGTTTTTCTCCCCCATCTATTTCAATATTGCTCTGCTTGTTTTATTGTTTTTCTTGGGGGAGTTTCCCCACTTTTTTGCTTTGATGAACAAGGCATTTTCTTTGCATTGCTGAGGTACTTGAAGATATTTCTTTATTTTTCTTTGATGACATACGTTCAGCACTTAACCAGGGAAATACACTTAACTGGAGTAACTGAGAGTCAGGCTCCAGTCTTTGTGTCTGTTTGTACTGTGAAGTCCTGCTCTTCCTTTAGTTTTCTTGTGTACAGCAGGTCTTAATGCACATGATGATGCAATTGCTGCCTCACTGGGCAGCCAAAAGTGATCCGTTTACTCCATTAGTGGCTCTTTGCAGACCCAGGATAACATCCCTTCTTTTTGCTCTTCCAAATGCCTCCTGTATTCGGGAGAGGGGAAGAGATATTGCCACCAGGCTGGTTACTTCTTCTCCAGCACCAAGAGAAGTCAGGCTTCTGTAAGTCCACCTGCGTTTGCCTGAAGCAGAGCTGCTCTGCTCTGATTTTCTTGCAGCATTTTCGGAGCTGCCAAGTAGTTTTCATCTGAATCAATACTTAATTCCTTCCCAGGCTATTAGTCCTTTCTAACTGTCCCTCACAGATGTCCTTTGATCGCCTCATCAAGGTGATAGGTGATTTGCACAAACAGACTGGAAGGACATGAGCTTTCTTGGCAGTTGTGAACATCAAACAAGAACTGTATGATGAATCACATTATAGAAATATCTGACAGTTTAGTCTTTTAGGGTACATCTTTTCCCTGTGCCATGTATGTTGAAGGACCACTAGCACATTTCACAATTAAACTTTCACTATAATTTTATTTTGCCTTATTTGTAGTAGTTTGTAATTTTAAAATTTTATTTTGCTTTTTAAAAAACAGCAGAATTATTTGTAATAGCTATTTCTAAAAACCAAGGTCCCTTCTGTCTTAACATATCCAGTGGTTTAGTTAAAACCATGCTAAGCTGTACTCTGGTTATGGAGCTCACCTGGGGCCCTTGAGGCTGCTCTAGCTCTGAGCAAACACATATTTGTTGGATCTGGTTTGCATGAACTGAGTTTTGTGAGAGTATTGGCTCTGTCATAAGCATTATTTGATTTGAAGTGAGTAAAAAATGACTGATAGGAAATAATCATTCATATCACAACTTTGGGCCGAATACATTCCAGAATTAAGCTGAGCCTGAATTTGGTAGGTAGAGGGAAATCTCATGAGACTAGCAAAGAGCACCATCCGCTCAGGGGGCTGATTCTGTTGCATCTGTGCTCTCCATTCTAGGTGAAGATTCTGAGCTTGCAGAGTTTTCCTTGTGTAAGGGCATCTAACAAGCTTGTCACAAGTGGGGTCTCTGGAGGCAGGCTGCAGGGCTTGGGCTTCAGTGTCGTGATTTATTGTGTGTCAACCCCAGAGGGTTGATGTGAGTATTAAGTGAATTAATATATGAAAAACAATTAGAATAAGGCATGAATATTATAACTACTCAATAAATGTGATCTACTATCTATTATTACTAATTATGTACAAAAATTCCCAGGAGCATTTTAAGAGTTGAGGTGTAATTTACATGCATGAAGTGCATATCTAAATGCCTTATTCAGTTTTGATAACTGCATATTGAGATGCAGAACATTTCTCTTATCCTTTCCTCTATCCAGATAGCACCTCCCAACAAGCAAAGCCAATGATGTCATTTGTATTACTATATGTTAATTTTTGCCTCTCATAGAATCTCATATAAATGCAGTAAAACAGCCTTAACTTGTTTGTTCTTGAATTCTTTCACTCGGTGTAAGGATTTTGAGATTTAGTAATACTGCTGTATCAATAGTTTGTTCTTTTTCATTATATGAATACACAGTGTCAGTCATCTGGTTGTTTTCCCTACAGCTATGATAAAAAAGCTACTATGAACATTAACTTCCAAGGATTTCATGGTTATGTTGTCTATTTTCTTGGATACCTACCTAAGTGTGGTTTTATTGAGTAATAGGGTGGATGCATGTTTAACTTTAAAGAAACTAGCAATGATTTTACAAAGTGATTGTACATTTTATTTCCACATAGGGAATGTATAAAAATCTCAGTGCTCCAAATTCCACTGGGACAGCATTTGAAATGATATTTTAAACTTTTGTCCACTTTGGTATTTATACAATTGTGTCTCATTATGATATTAATTTGAGTTTCTTGGGTGAGCAATGATTTTTAGCACTTTATTGTACTTTTATTTTCCATTTGTTATTTTTTTGTAAAGCATATTTTCTAGTCTTTTGCCCATTTTTATTGGGTTTTTGTCTTTTTATTATGGAGTTACAGCAATTCTTCTTCCAGTTATTATATGTAAAAGTCCTTTGTCATGTACATGTATTGTCCATATTTTCTCATCAACTGAGGCTTGTTTATTACTTGACAGTTTCTTCAAGGAGCCAAAGTTCTGGACTTTTCTTTTTTTCCACAGAAATAATCTTTACTTCACAATTATCACACCTAAGACAGTTTTCACACATGAGAGTAGCACGTTCCATACACAAGTACCGCTTACATTAATAGCACATGTGTTTTGTTTTCCTGTCTTCTTTGGTAGAACATACTTGACATCTTGCTGGTCTTTCTTAGGAGATTCTTGTGATGTTTCATCTGTCTGTTCTAGAATGTTTGTGAGTAGTTCTTTGGGCAGACACATATTGTTCTTTCCCTGTTGTAGTTGATCTTTTATCAATTCGTCACAATCCTCTAAACAAATTTCTCTGTGATATTTTGTCCTTGTTATTTTCTTTGTAAACTATGAAATCATTTATGCCTGACATGTTTAAGATCCAGTAAAACACAACCATTTGTCAACGTTTTGTGTTTCAAGTGACATCATAGTTGCTGTCTAATTCATCAGCATCTACTCCGCCTTTCATGTCTTTGTAAAATGTGACCATTTCTGGCTTCATCTTTGTTGAGGATCTGCTATCCATCAGAGTCTTCTTCGGTCTTCCAGGCTAGCCTGGAACTCACTACCTAAGCACAGGCTAACCTTGAACTCACAGCATTCTTTTGCCTCAGCCTTCTTCAGTGCTGGGATTACAGGCATGAGCCACTATGCCCACTCACACTGTCAAGCTTATCGTCAAGGTGTAATGTTGACAGAATTAATACTGCATTGTTTTTCTTCACCATATAGGAGGCCAATGTTATATCTTTCTGAGATCCAAAGATTGTATCATACATTTATCCGTTGTGAACTTGCAACATATTTTCAGGAATCTCAGCTTGGTTCTTACAAACAGTTCCTGTGCTAGTCAACTGGTGTTCTTTCAGCAAATGTAACATCGATGAGTAACTCATGAATCAGTTGTCGAATATGACATTTGAGTTACTTTTTGAAATAGGTGCAACAAGTCTGCAAAATAATATGGATTATTACTGAGCAAAGAAAGACCCGGTGGCTGAGTCCAGGATAAATTTCTAAATTCAAGATGTAAAAATATCTTCACATCTACCGGGGCATATATTTTATACCATATTTGGAAGTTTTACTTGGCATATATCAAGCTTCAACCACCTCGAAACAGTGCAAGTTGTTTGTCAATTGTCATGTATTTGGGCAATGTATAAATTGCTTGACAGTCTGAAACAAAGCTTTCAACAAATGAGCAAATAGCCACATTGTTGGATATTTTCCTTTCTTGGTGGGTCTTTTTGTCATCAAAATGTAGGTAATTTTATAGGAAAATGAATCTCTTGAGTGTCTTTATTGTTCTAAAAATCTCATGACTACATCTGTCAGTTCTCCATAAATCCTTTAGATTCTGATGATTAGATGATAAAGTCTTGCTATGAAGGTTTTTAGTTCAGATAGTGAGGTGTCATGATCAATGTTTTTTTGAGCATTACTATTGATGAATATAGAATGTTTTCTTGTATTTCATCGTTAGTGTATTTCAAACCATCCTGTAGCACATCATCCATTACAAACAATTTCCAATATTGAATCACAGTGTTGGCATTCTGTCCAATAAGTTTCACCCTAGGCAGGAACCTAATAACATTTTCTGACCCAATTCTAATGTTGGATCATTCAGGTATACATTATCATTTTGTAGCCTTTTGACTAGTCAAATATTTATTTGTATTACTGTTTTCTTCCACATCTGAATCAAGGTCTTCATTTGGTACTTCTGTCTTATCTCTATCTGTCATATTTGTCATATCTTGCTAACTTCTTTGGCTTACATGATCCAAATAATCAGTAGCCAAGTCACCTGATGACTCACTTTCAACCTCCTCCCAAAGTTGTAAAAGTGGATTTTCACGTAACATTGTACTAAACTGGGCTAATTTGTTGTATTGCTCAGCCAGCTTTACCTGGTACACCAGATACTCCCAATCATCCACAGCAGCAGTAGCTCCGGCAGGGTCTTCATGATGGATGGAAGTGGATAACATCTTCACCTCTCTCTCCTTCTTGCTCTGTGTCCAGGCAGCCAGTTCTGGACTCTTATGAAGTCTTATTTATCATTCTTTCCTTTTATTGTTCAGCTTTCTTCAGTGTCCTAAGAAATACTTGGTGACAAGTTTGCAAAGGTATATTTTTCTAGATTTTCATCCACTAGCTCTATTTTAATTTTCATGTTGGGTCATACGATCCAGTTTAAGTTGGTTTTTTTGTGAATAGTGTGAGGTACAAGTTGAGGGGTTTTTGTTTGTTTTTGAAATCAAGTACCCTAGCATATTTGTTGAAGAGTTATTTCTTTTTCCATTAGGTCATGTTGGTGCCCTTGTTGAATATCATTTGATGAATATGTGGGCCTATTTCTAGCCACTTCATGTGGTCTAATTGATTTATTTTGTCCTTTTGTCAATATCACATATAATAGCTTTATGGTAAATCTTGAAGACAGGTAGGGTAAATCCTTAAACTTCCTTCTGGTTTTGGAAATTACCTTGGCTATTCTTGGTCTTTTGCCTTTCTAAATATTTTTATTTTTTATTTTTTTTGGTACCGGTGATTGAACTTGGGAACTTGCCCTTGTAAGCCAGGTGGCAGAACCACTGAACTAAATCCCAGGCCCTAAATATTTTTAAATAAATATTTTATCTTAGAATAGTTGCAAAGATAATAAAACACTTCATACAATTTATACTCCACACTCAATTTCTCCTATGTTAACATCTTACATTATTAAGATGGTATACTTGTCACATCTTATGAACCAATTGACACTTAAGTATTAACTAAGGTCCATATTTTATTCAGGTTTAATTAGCATTTATTTATTTTTTCTGTCCTAAATACCATTTATGATACATTACATTTAGTTTTTCTTTAGTTTCTTCTAAATTGTGATAATTTCTTGTTTTTGATGGCTTTGACAGTTTTGAAGTACAGATTAGGTATTATGTGGAATCTCCCTCAGTTTGGGTTTTCTGGTGTTTTGCTCATTACTCAAATGGATTTATGAGTATTTGGAAGACCACTGAGATAAAGTACTATTTTCACATGAAAGATGCATGCAACCAATATGACTTATTACTGGTGATGTTCACCTGGATTGTCTGCTGAAGTAGTATCTGTCATGTTTCTCTATGATGAAGTTCCTCTTGCTTCTTTACCATACTAAAGGAAATTACTAGGAACAACCCATGCTTAAAGGTTGATGCATACTCCTTCATGGGAAATATGCACATAAATTACGAGTATTCTCTGCACTGGAGATTTGTCTATCTTCTACTTATTTGCTTGTGTGTGTGTGTGTTTACATATGCATGTATTCATTGTTATCTACATAAATTATTTGGAATTCTGTATGGAAATTTTATTTCTCTTCTCCAATTTGTTTATTCACTCAATCATCTATATCAGTATGGACTTGTGCGTAGTTATTTTCCATGTTATAAGCCAATACTATAATACTAATTTAGTTGCTTAGATTGTTACAGCATTGGCTTCTAGGAACCCTTACAGGTTAAGTATTCCTGATTCCCTCTGACATATTCTTCTGGTTATTTTTGAACTTTCCTTACTATTTGGGTACTTAGGATGCCACAGGTTAATCTGTGTATTCTCTGCCTCAGACATGAAACAAACCATTTCTCTAAGGTTCCTGATTTCTTTTATTGGCAATTGGCATCAGAAATGGAGATATAGGCACCAACATGGTCAGTGGGTGGTACTGCTTCTCAGCTGATAGATAATCATGGGGTGTGTATGTGTCTTAGTCTTTGTGCTGCTATAATAGAATGTGAGTCTAGATAATTTATAATGAACAAAAAAGTATTGGCTTTTGTTCTGGGGGCTTAAAAAAACCAGTATCAAAGAGCTGGCACCTGATGAAGCCCATCTTGCTGCATCTTAACATGGCAGAAGGGCATAGGGAAAGAGGAGGGAGGGAGGGAGGGAGGGAGACAACAGGGGGTGAACCTAGTCTTGAGACAATGAACTCACTCTCATGATAACAGCACTAATCCATTCACACACATCCCTCTGAAACTAGAATGTGTGAAGAGAAGGAAAAAGGCAGCTAAGCTTTCCAGAGTTTTGGGAACAGAATAGACTAAACAGTAACCAAAATGCTGACCCACCCCCATCTCTTTGGTGAGAAAAGTGGAGATGAAGAAATGTGAAATGAGAGGCCCCAAATTACATAACAAATGAGGGTTCAGGATGGAACCTGGTAGAATCCAGGTTTCCTGACCACAAGGCCATAGATATGTTCTCCACTCTGAGTTGCTTTTACCGTATTTTCCTCTGGCACAATTTAAGAATATCTATTCTTTATGTCACTGTCTTTCAAAAGAACAAAACAAATCCACAGTGTGATAATACACAGCACTTTTTCCAGGAATAGAAACAAAAGACATTGGTATCTGTTTTAATTCTAAGGTATTTATTCTTTCAGTTATTAATCTTTATTTTTATATTTTTAAATTTAATTTTATCGTTACATTTTAGGGACACAATATAATGAAATTCATCTTTGGAAATTTGCACCTTTACATAATCTCTCTTGGTTCTTATTTTTTGCCCCTTCCTCTGCCCTCCCTTCAACCCCTCCATCCCTCCCTATTTACACAGACTTTGTTTCCATTTTTTCATTTTCTCATATTAATTCCATTCCCTTCTTTCCTTTCCACTACCCCTCCCATTTCCCTTTTGTTCCCTTTCTTCCTATTTCACATTATTTATTATACCTTTTAGCCCTTATTGACACTTTCAGTTTCTTACTCTAGAGAAACTATTCAGTATTTACATGTGTGTCCTAGTTATTTCAAAATGAGTAGTGCCTCAGTGTGCATCCACTTAGCTATAAATATCTCTAATTTCTCATTTTTGATGGCTGAGTAGTACTCCATTTTATAAAAAAACCCACATTTTCTTTATCCAGTCTTCAGTTGATGGGCATTTGGGCTGCTTCCAAGTATTAGCTATGTGCTGATTTGAACATGGGTGCACATATATCACCGTGGTATGAT
>NW_004624778.1:5438264-5456106 GCF_000247695.1 Heterocephalus glaber
GGGAGCAGCGGTAGGGATGGTGACCCAAAAGACCTTTCCTGTGGACTGGGAGCAGTGGGAGGGGTGGTGATCAGGAAGCCCCTTCCTCTGGACCAGGAGCAGTGGGACTCAGTACCTTGGTCTAGTGGTCTGGTGTCCTCTGCATCTTTGTAGTGTGGAACCAGGTGGCTGCCTGTCTGCAGCAGGTTGATTCGGCGTTGCCACTCCAAACTTTTAATGATTAATTTTCAAATTTTTAGTGTGTATGTTCGATAGATTTGCTCACATCCATTCTGCAAAGAATACTACCAGTCACAATTCAGAACAGATGTTATAATTTTCAGAAGTATAAATTGGCATACATGAAAGTATTTGAGATCACAAGTCTTGCTGTCTGGTGTAGAATAATATTCCTAGGAAAGAAATATTAGTCAATCTGTGCTTGCCATGTAAAGATGATTCTTCTTCTATCATAATCACTACAACCTCTCAGAGAACCACTCTTTTAGAAAAGAAGAGAACAATGAAAAGGAAGTGATGAAAGAAAAGCAGAAATAAGAAAAAGGCAAGAAAAAAGAGAACAGAAAAAGAAACCCAAACCTGGATATCAGAAAAAGTAATTATAAAACAAACGACAAAGTAAATTCCCTACATTTCACCTAAAATAATACTTTTATATGTTAAAAAGAAAACAGGAGAAGCTTGAAATACTTGACATACAGCCAGTGGTGGAGAACTCCACGTGGTGACTATCTCCACGGGCATGAGCGCAAGCTTGGTGCTATCCTGGGAGCCGTTTATGGCGGTATCTGAATTGCATGCTAGCAGGAAATAGCTACCCGAACATGTCTTTTCATCAAGATATCTACAGTGCTGAGGTGTGGAGGTGGTAAAATGTGCCTGTGACTTTTTTGATGCATCTTCCATAGAGAGGCAGGGTCTCCATCTCCTTTCTTTGCATCTTGGGGAGCTTGGGTCTACTTCAACTACTGCTGTAAGGCTGAGGTGAAGCTGTGTAATATTTGAGGCTGCAGCTTCTGCCCGGTTCCCTGGGAATGGTCATCCTTGGGGAACTGAGCCATCCTGAGGGAAACTTGCCTATCCTATGTGCCATGCCAGAGAGACCAGCATAGGCCTTCCACTTACTGGTACAGTCATCTATTCCAGTAGTTCTCCAGCTCCCTTTACATTCTTAAAACATAACAACTCAGTATTGCGACCACAAAAAGCATTTATTTCAGTGTCTCATATAGAGCAATGTGTATAATATTAAAAATCTAAAGAGAAACAAAAATATTTACTGATTTAAAAATAACTACACCTATTATGTTGTCATAAATATTTTTATTCAAAAAATGTATGCTTTCTAAAATAAAAGAAGAAATTTAGTGAGCAAGAGCACTGTTCTAATCTTTTAAATGTCTGGTAAACAGAAGATAATTAGATTCTCATATCTGTTTCTGCATTCAGTCTGTTGTGATAATTTATTTTGGCTGAAATATATGGAGAAAATCCAGCCTCAAAGGTGGCTGGAAAAAGATTTTTAAGCATTTTTAGATAACTGTAAATATTTTTCTTTAATATGACACCAGGATTGAGTAAGTGGTCATTTCTTGAAGATTAGCTACAGTTTGGACTCTGAAACTCATTAAATGAAGGTTTGGTGTTCTGCTATATTGAAATTTTGGATCTTTTATCAATGAGTGATTTTGTTATACCATGCACTGTTCATTTGTAAATTATTGCTTCACTGAGCTGTGAGGGCTTAAAATAGCTGTGATGAGCTATTTTATTATATGATATCCAAAATCATATTCATAAAATATCTCATCTATGTCAGCAAAACAACCTTAATTAGGAAGATTATAGTTTGAGTGAAAATTCCTTTTTTGTTATAATTATCAACTTTTATTAAGTATAAGATAAACAGGCTTCACTGTGGACATTTCCCTTCACACAGAAATTCATGCTTTGATTGTGTCCTCTTGCCCTCCTCTCTCTCCCACTCCCAAAAGATGCAAATTTTCCCAAATTCTGATTTTCATTTGGAAGTGTAACTTTTATCTTTGGCAACATACACCATTTTTTTTTTCTGGAAATGAGAGCTCACTTTTTTGAAGTAAATGTCTCCCAATTCTAAAAAAAAGCTTGTTGCCACTCAGTGTTCCAAGTCAACAGAATAGTTCCTGGAAAAAGCAGCAGGTTCAGCTTTGAAGGGAAGTGATCCCATGAGCCCTTTTCTTTCAGACGCCCATCTTGCTTTTGTACACAGTGTAAGTGCTTTGTGTGCACATCCCATTTCATTATGCAAAATGTTAAAAAATTTACTAAAGGGACCAAGATTTAATAAAATCAACACCTTTTACTGCCTGGTCAGTACTGCAAGTATTGAGGGTAGGAAACACAATGAGTTGCCACTGCCTCGACTGGAGCATGGGGCAGTTTTACTCACCATTGCTTTTGCACAGTTGCTGAAGACATCAGTACAGGCAAAAAGAATCAACATTTTAGTACTGCAGTGGAAATAGATTTGGCTCTCTAGAACCACTGAAAGGGTCTCAGGGATGCCCAGGGTTCTGGGGGACCCTATTTTAAGGACCACTGGTTTGTCTTGAGAAAGGAAAGAACTTACCATCCACTCATTGAAATTCACACGGAGACCTGGATATTGCTAAGCCCAAGTTCCCAACCAGCATTCAGCAAAAAGATCCAAGGACATCAACAGTTAGGGACTCTACCAACTGCTAGCCATAAATTAAAAGTAATTTGCTTCCTTAGCTTGTTATTTATTTGGAAGAAGCTTTTAGCACTAAATTCTGAAAGGAGCCAAGAAGCATTTTACTATAGTGATCCATTTTAATATTGAGCTCAGCTCAAGCACTGGAGCAGTTTTCAATAAGCTTTCAGAAAGCACATCAAGGCTGCTTCTCCTTTACCAATCCTCTGGGGTCTGGCTTAGAAGGAATACCAACATTCTCTGCTAATGGCTAGAAATATCAATAATGATTTTAAATAAAGCACCCTAAAACTTCTTCTCTTAAGCTCTTTAGCCTCAGTAAGGAATAATTTTTTGATAACCTCTGATTTTTAAAAAATGAATCCTTTGTAAAGCAAATTGAGACTCAAACTTGGGTAAATCAATTAACATAATGAACATTAAACTTGGGATAGCTTTGTAGGACAAAATCCTGCTCTCCAGTGGAACTACTGCAAGGAACACAGTCCATTGTTAAAGAAACTACCAACACTACACTAACACAAACTGTTTTTCTTAAAGTTTTGTTAGTTCTTACTATTCCTGTCACAAAATAAAATCCTCTGGCCACTCCTCTTCCTAGTAAAATATTCCCATCACCCATTTTCCTGCAGCATTGCAACAGGTCTGGGTATCCTGCGACCAGGAGCACTGAGGGTGCTAAGTGTTGGTGGAGGTCATTGTCATTTCACTATATTAAAACAATTTGAAGAAGTGGGGAGAGAGGAGTGCAGGGGAAATAAAATGATTCTGATGCAATATGCGTACATACCAACCCCCCAAATTGAATGCAATTATTATGCACCACAAACATATACCAGTAACAAAATGAAAAGATATACTTTGGAAATGATGTTAAATTTTTAGTGCATATGGAACTAAAGATCAGAAAAAGGGATGAAGAAATTTGAAATTATGTTCAGATGACAGAATCCCTGGTATAAGAATGATGATAGCTGATTTCTTTCAGGTCTCAGCATTGTCGGCTTTTTGACTCCAGTCAAATTGCAATAGTTGTAGTCATCACGAATCTATGGTAAAAGATCAAAGTACAGTATTCCTACAAACCAAAAGGAGGAAGAATTCTACAACAATGTGTGGCTTAACTCATCATATAAGAAGAAACTGAAGTGTGGAGAAAAGAAGAGGAACTCTTACAAAACTTGAAAATAAGCTTTAAAATAATGGTGTAATCTTTTTTTTTTTTTGGTACTGGGGATCGAACTTGGGACTTTGGGCATGCGAGGCAGGTGGTGAAACCACTGAGCTAAATTCCTGGCATAAGCTTTAAAATAAAATGTTGTTATGCCCACTTTCATGAAGCGCAATCTGTTGTAAGAAAAGCAATAAATAATTGGTCAAACCTTTCTTTGACATCTAATTCTTCATTATGCTTAATTTTCATCAAGATATCTACAGTGCTGAGGTGTGGAGGTGGTAAAATGTGCCTGTGAATTTCTTGATGCACCTTCCATAGAGAGGCAGGGTCTCCATCTCCTTCCCTTGCATCTTGGTGAGCTTGTGTCTGCTTCAATTACCACTGTAGGGCTGTAGGGCTGAGGTGAAGTTATGTGACATCTGAGCCTGCATCTCCTGCTTGATTCCCCGGGAATGGTCATTCTCGGGGAACTGAGCCATCCTGAGAGAAACTTGGCTATCCTACGTGCCATGCCAGAGAGACCAGCATAGGCCTTCCAGGTGACTGTCCAGCTAAGCCTGTCCTTCAACAGCCCAGCCCTTGAGGTGAACGTGGGAGTGAAGATGCCATCCTGGAAGGGGAGCCCTAGCCCTAACAGGACAGGCCAGCTGAGCCAGACAGGCTGGAGCAGCTGGGCTTAGTCAGGTAGTGGAGCCAGGGGATCCTCCTCCTCCTACCCTTTTAAAGTTCCTTACCCTAAGAAAGCATGAGCATAGTAAAATGGCTCTTGCTTTCACTCCTAAGCTCTGGGGGTGGTTTTACTTGCAGTAGATGGCTGGAGGGGTAGCAGCATGGAGGCCTGTGAAACAAAGACCAGCCCAGGAGCTTCTTTTGTGAGTGGTGGTTATGTTATCTCCTCATCTGGCACATCTGGCCACTTCATCAAAGGCAGCAGTGAGTGAGGTTAAGAATGATTTTAGAATGATGAGAAATGGAAAAAATGGAAATAAGGTCTTTGTAAATAGGGAAGGGTGGAGGGCGTGAAGGGAGGGCTAGGAATGGGGAAAGAAATAAGAACCAAGATGCATCATGTAAAGGTACAATTCCCAATGAGAAATGTAATTGTGTTGTATACCTACAATGTACCAATAAAGGAATTTAATAAAAAAAATAAAGAATGATTTTAGAGCAGTCCTGGGGGTGGAGTGGGGGTAAAAGCTCAGCAGGCTCCTCTCCAAACAAATCCATAGTGGCAATGACTTAGTCTATTTATGACACCGTGTCTGTAACACAGACACATGTCCACTGTAGGATTGCAAGAAAGGTGAGGAAGATTTTGCAAGAAGAGAATGGAATGCTAGGTCTGTGAAAACATCAAAATGATACTTAAAAGATTGGCTAACCCTCAAACAGGGAAGGTCATACTATTTATATGCCTCCTCAGTCGATTGAATTTTAAATAACCTGTGACCTTAATTTAGTGCCAACATAAAACTATTCTTTACTCCCAAGCCCATCTTAACTTCTTGATTTACTTGGCTGTATAAAGACAATTACATAAAAGACTTTTAAGATCTTCTCAGGGGAGGCCTAACACTTACCTGCCCCCTCCTACTCCAAAAGTACAAGTATGCATCACAGAAAACATTTTAATGCTCCGTTCATTTTTATGTTAAAAAATGATGGCTGCCTTCTCAAAGGGGGGAAAGCTGTCTTCCTCACTCATGAATGTGGAGACCCTGTCAGGGTCTGGCCCGTTTAGCAGCCCTGTGACACGTTGTCCTGCCAGCTCCATTCTCCAGACTAGCTCGGTGGTTAGTAATTTTTAAAAAAGCAACCCACAAAAGTCTCTTCTGAATCTTAATGTATTAGCAAATACATACACTGTCCCACCTAGAGGTACATCAAGAATCATGCAGTAAACGGCTCTCTGAACAGACACAAAAGGGATGGCGAGGAGCTCTCCTCTCCTCAGAGCCTCACAGGAAGGCCAGGTGTCCAGGCAAGTGAGAAGGGGCTCCGCTCCTGAAGCTGAGTGCTGGCTGGAGGCCCTGGACTGCAGCCTCATATGACACAGCAGACAGGAGCATCCTGGGGTCAGGAGTGAAACGGAGCAAGTTCTAATCCAGAGCTTGCCACTTACTGATAACTTTGTAGATGTGGGCAATGTTACTTAATCCAGTTTCTTTCAAATAAAATGGCAATTGTATGCTCTATCCCAAAGCAGAGCTGCCAGATTTAGCACAAAAAATATAGGAAATCCGATCAAATTCAGTGGTTAGGTTCACTGTTGACCTTATGGGGAAATCTGATTCAGTTTTCCTCCAATCAGTTTGCAACCAGAACTGTAGAAAGAATTAAGGTCATGAACCAAGGTACTGCTGTATACTGAATATTTAAAAAAATATAAAAATGTCTCAACTATTGCATATGGTACACTTAAACTAATATCATTACATGAGACATACTTCAAATAATTTTGCATCCAAAATTAAAGTTTCTTGGGTGCCCTGTGTGTTCTCTGCCCACTGTACCCCGAAGGCCAGCGTTTATGCTTGAGTGAGATGACAGGTGCCCAGTCCAACTCATTTTCTGGTCATGAGAGACAGACAGCAGCTGTTCTCTTTCCTCCTGTGGAAGCTCCTTACACCATCAGTTGTCTGTTCCTAGGCCAGCTTCTTCCTCGCTTCTCTCCAGAGTTAATCCCTTCTTTGACAATAAACTTTCAAGTCTCTCCTATCTATTAAATTTAACATTAAAAATTAAATCAGTTATCCCTGCCGGTTAGCACCCTTTTCTCTCCAGTCTTTCCTGCCAAGTTTGCTGAGAGTGCTTTCCATTGAGTTCTGTTACCTGCTCACTGGCCCCCGCACGAATCATTGCTTGAGTCATCGAGGAACGCCCACCCTCTGCCAGGCACGGCACCAGGGCCTGCAGGGTAACATATGCAAGACTGGCCCGGTTCCTCCCCGCGCTCCACCTCCTTCAGGTCTGCTTTCTGACCCACCAGTCAGCCAGTGTCGCCATGGCAAAAGCCGCTGATGTGCTCCAGGCTCATTTTTCTCTCTTGGCGACCTTCTAAGCAAAGCATTGAATTCCTATTCTGTCTCCTCTGGAGATCTCATAGCTTCCTGAATCCTTACTCTCTCCTATACTCTTATCCCTGGAAAATTCCTCTCTAATCTTTCTCTTTTGAGAAAGGTCTCAGTGTCCTCAATTCTCTCTCTCCTCATAACCATTAGCAGGTCCTATGGATTCTGCAGCACAGAGGAAGATCAGCCCCAAACTGCCTGTGTTCCTTCATGCCCTTTCCACTTCCTTGTCTGGAAATTCTCTCACCTCTCACTTGACAGTGTAACAGCCTCTTGGCCAAGTTCTTGCTTTCACAAAACCACCAGATTGAAATTTAAAAAAAAGCAAACCAGACCATTCCCACTCCATAAAAACAAACAAGGCAGACAAAAACTCCTATAATTCCAGCACTCTGGGAAGCTGAGGCAGGAGGATTTCAAGTACAAATACAGCCTGGGCGACTTAGCAAGATCCTTTCTCAAAATAAAAAATAAAAGGGCTGAGATTCATGCATACTAACATTTATAGCAGCACAATTCATTATAGCTAAATCCTGGAAGCAGCTTATACACCCATCAACTGATGATTAGATAAACAAAATGTGGTATCTAGATATAATGGGATACTACTCTGCTGTAAAGAATGACAAATTTGAGACATTTGTAGGAAAATGGATGCACCTGGAAAATATACTAAGTGAAATAAATCAGACACACAAGCTTAAATACTATATGGTATCTCTCTTTTGAGTAAGGCAGAGTACAAAACAACAAAGGATGGATAAAAAGGGACAAGGGGACAGATCTCTTACAATAGGGAAGTGGTCCAAGGGAAAAAGATGAGGGGTGAGGAGGAGAGAAAGGGGAAATGAGAGGAACAAGGATGTGTCATGTATAGGAATCTAATAGTCCCAATTAATGTAAACACTCTATGCCATAACATGAGCTAAGACCAATGATATCAACAAGTATGAAAAGGTGACAGGAGAACCAGAGGAGGAGGTGGGAGGGCAAGAGAATGGGAAGGGGATTAAAAAATAAAATAATCTGTAGTATGTACCTGTAAGCACTCTCCAAGAAGACTGTGGACTGTGTGAATTGCAAACATGTACTAACAAAAATAAATACATTTTTTAAAAAGGGAGCTGAGAAGGTAGTTTAGTGTGAAGGCCCTGGATTCAATCCTCAGTACTGCAAAACAATAACAACAACAACATCAAAAGAAAACAAAAACAAACAAACAAATCAGCAAGAAACCAAGACTCTAGAGTCTTTCCAGTCCACTCAGAACAAAGCCCACCCTTGCATCCACGGCCAGCACTATCTGGCCCTGCTGGGCCCTGACCTCATCTCTTTCGCCCTCCCACCCTGCCCATCTACACCTGCTCAGGAAGGCCTCCCTGGCCCCCAGCTGGCCCTTGTTCCTGATCACTCTCTTCATGGTGCTCCCACTGCTCCCCCATTGCTGCTCCTGTCTGTCTTTCTTAGGTGAAAGGGAAATTATCCAGGAACAGAAGAGGAGAGGTATAATTTAGCTCCAAGGTAGGAACAAGATAGCAGAAGGTTGTGGCAGGGCAAAGCTGCTCGGTTCTTGGCAGACATAAAGCAGAGCAGGTGAGAACAGTGCCAGAGAGGAAATTGAGGTACCAGACATAGACCCCAAGGCCATTCCTCTGTGACCCACCCAGGCACACCCAGAAGTGTGCTCCACCAAGTACCTGGGCAGATCTCAACGTCAGTCAGATCGGCACACTGCCTTCAGCACCACAGTCTGTTGTACTGTTACTGCTATGTGGTGTCTGCTTCTCCCATCAGGCAGCTCTTTGAGGGTAAGTGTCACGCCTTGCCTGAATGAGACCTTTGGAAGCAAACAGGCTACTCTCAGCAAACAGCAAGGCTATTGTCAGTAAATAGGACAGATGGCCATAAAAAATTTAGGGCGGAATATACAATCTCTCTGGAGCTGCGAAGTCCAGTGATTGCACACCTGCACTGACTGTCCTTGGACCCTCAGTCATAAACATTCCTTATGATCATAGCCCTTTTCCAAAAATCTATATAAGTGTAGTTTTCGTTCCCAGCTAGTTGCTGAAATCTGCCCCTGATTTCAGTCTATGTTCACTGGAATAAACCTTTTTTCACAAAGCCTGTCCTGAATGGTTTCACATGTATTGTTTATAACAGTAAGAATCATATTTGTTTTGTTCCTAGCTTTATCCTTAATGTCCAGTAGTATCCTACACACAGGGTACATGTTGAATGTGAGAATGAACAAGTGAGAGAAAAGTGAATGCTTCCATGCATGCATGGTCGCTGGATGTAAGAGTTCAGTTATTTGAAAAACTCAGAATGTACAGCTCTGAGGTACGGGACTTCTAAGTCACATGGCAGCAGTATTATTCCTTCCACAGAGCTTCTGCTGGTTCTTTATGAAGAAGGTTAGGGAGGGTTATTCAGAAAACAAAAGAACTAATTATTACCCTGGAGACAAGCCTGGCTCAACAGTGATAGGATGAAGAGAGAAAGAAGTGCCTGCAACAGTGAGCTGGAGAGTTTCTGGCCCATCAAGACAGCTGTGGACAGGGCAGGTGGCAGGAGCATCTGCAGCCAGCTGTCCTGTCCTTCTGCCATCAGTGAGGCAAAGCTGAAAGAAACCAGGAGGCAGAGACAAAGTGGATGCCAGAGGAAGGTGGGAAGCAAGCGGACATGGAGCTCATTCTCTGCAAACACAGTGACTGCCCTTGGCTGAATGGAAGGAGAGGGGAGGCATCTGCATAGGGGCCACAGGGACATCCTCCGGTCAGTTTCCAGGGTACTCTTGGGTCTTACATCAGGCTTGATGCAAGCTTGTGTCAGAGTGGTAGTGGCCCCAGTACAGAGTACAGTTAGGAACAATGGAGCCAAGGGAGTCACTCTTCCATCCATTTAATTCTAGACAGTCCCCTATTGTCATTCTTCCTGCCATTGCCTTAAAAGAGATAAAGAATGATGTAACAAATACCTAGGAGAATGCTGATGCTCTAGGCAAGAACATAGGCATGTTGGTTCTAGCCTGACACTCAGACACCTTCACCCTACTCCCACCTCATTATGGGTTCATAAATATGTACTACATCTCATGAATATAAGATCAGAGTGAATTCTGGGACAGCATGCTTGTTGAGATCCCCTAGGATGACTCAGCACCCTGCCAATCACTCCTGTCAATCTCACCTAGAGAGTCAGTGGATGCACCTGGGCAGAGGTGCAGATCCTTTAAATTCCCAAAGCCTGATGAATCTGCACACTGCTGCTACTGCTGTTTGCTGTTATTGCTATTGCTCTGACCTGCATGCAGTGCTTTTACTTTCTACCAATGTTATAGAAAGTCTGATATATGGACTTCCAAATAATACAAGGGAAATATTATAACTCCCAACCTGCTAGATGTCTGACACACTGAGTTTGTGTTCCCTAAAATTGAAGAATGAATTCTAGGAACAACAGAAGTTAAGAGTGGGAAGAATTTATTGAAAGAAAAAGCTTCTGTCTAAGAGAGACAGAAAGGAATCTGGAAAATGGGTTGCCCACTGACCTCCCATCTCAAGGATGTTTTATTGAGCAAAGCCACCAGGTGAGGCAGGTTCAAAAACTATAGCCAACTAATAAGATTAAAAGTATAGTTGCTTAGGTAGTATTGATCCAATGGGAAATCACAAGGTGGGTATGAGGTAGAACAAAACTATGGTCAGCCAATGAGATTACAACAAGTATAGTCACTTAGGTAATATTGATTAAATGGGGATCCAGTGAGGAAGCAAGTCCTGTAGCAAGCATACATGGAATGAATAAGGACCACAGAGGATACAAGATGTGTCTTTGAAAGTTATCATTACACCTAACCTTCATGCAGGATAGCACAAAACAGGTCTTGGGGCAACATCTACTTGTTGGAGGCCCCCATCACCTGTCTGGGTAGTCTTGGAGTGTTACCCTCACACACTTCACAGGGTTCAAGATCACTGCTCTTGTCAATGGACCAGCTCTCAATTTTCTTTCCCATGACCTCTCTCTTTCCTCCACTCGACTCGTGCCTGGTGCAACCTGGCTGTGTGATCAAAATGCGAAACTGAAATAAACTAGACGCAGATTTAAGTTTGTAACTAACAGGTGTTTTTCAATTCCAAATATTTTGCTCATCAGAAACACTTTGTAGTTCTTGTTGGTCAATTTTATGTATATAAATATTAAAAGTTTGAATTTATAAAATAAAATTGTACTAAGAAAATAAATACTATTTATTATGATGAAGTCGCATATGAGGTTACCTTTTTAAAAAGTTGCTACTATTTAAAAAAATTTTTTTTTTGTACCAGGGATCGAACTCAGGACCTTGTACTTGTGAGGCAGGTGGCAGCACCACTGAGCTAAATCCCCAGCCCTGTTACTATTTTTTAAATGAAAGTTTTAAAGTCAGTGTTTTAAGAACATTTGTCTGAATAGTCATCCTGCTATTTGATATCAAAACTTTTTTCATTTTATGAAAATTTTTAATGGAAGAAATTGATATACCTAGCTCCATTTAAAAGAAAACTGCAGCACACAAACAAATACCATAAATACAAAAAAGAAAAAAACCCCAAGTGTGAAGATAAACAATAAGCTGGAAAATATCTACATTTCATAGTGCATATGAAAACTATTTATAAATGAATAAGTGAAAGACCACTAGCCCAATACAAAAATATAAAAATGGCTAAATAATATCAACAGATAGCTCACAGAAAATAAAACACAGAAAAAATTATTATTGTTATTAGTGGTGCTGCGGATGGAGCTCAGGGCCTTGTACATGCTAGGAGAAGGAAGGATTTCAGTCCTGTGCCATATCCCCTGCCCTCAAATAGATTTTTTTAATTAGAAATTTTTTTATTGGTACATGTTTGCAGTACATAATGCTTACATTCATCATGGCAAGTTGTACATGTACATAGCACATCTTAATTCTTTTTACTTCCCCTTCCCCTCCCCTTCCTTCCCTCTCTCCTTCCTCCATCTCTTGGTTCTTTTCCCATTTGGCAGAGATTGAAAACTTTAAAATGACTTATGACTTGATCTGCTTTTGGGGGACGGAAAAGAATGTAAACCAAGCACACTCTAAACACTGTGATGTCCATCTCCTTCACCAGCATTGCACAGGTCCCCAGAACCAAACTGAGCAGTAGGAAGGAAGGCAAAGCCGAGGGAGGGAACTGGTCCCCAGTGCCATGCTGGTCCAGACTCCTAGAGGATGGGGGGCACTTTCAGTCTCAGAAATGTGAGTCTTTATAAAATTGTATGTTGTAAATATGCAGTATATTACAATTTAACTCTCTTCTAACCTTGTCATTACATAGATGGGCAAAAGTTTAGTTTCAAGCCTATAAGTCAAAGAATTATTTATAATTTCAATGTTGATCTAGGTGCAGTGATGCGTGCCTGTAATCCCAGCACTTAAGAGGCTGAGGTAGGAGGATCACTGTGAGTTCTAGGGCAGCTTGGGTTACATAGTGAATTCATAGCCAACCTGGACTACATAGCAAGACCCTTTATTCAATAAAAGAAAACAAAAAACCAGTAGCTACAATGACAAAAACAGCATTAGCAACAACAAAATTCAAAGTTGGAATAGTTGAATGTTTGTAATATGACATTAGATGAATAAGTGATGAGACCTGCTTACAATAAACCCTATTGTCATTAAAAATGATGTGATATATCATTTTTATTGACAGGCAAAAATGTTCCCACCAAATTTTTATGTGAATAATGCAGATTTCAAAAGAGTGTTCACAGCATAAGAACATGGTTTCTAGTGCTAGATGACATGAGCTCAATCATAGTTCTGTCATTTAGCAGGTGTGCATTTTAGGCAAATTGCTTTACCTCTCTGTGTCTGAATTATATCATGTGTAACTTAGAGTAAACACAGAAACTGTAAGTTTGTTTATAATTGAGCATCTGAAGTGATTAATCCATATTAAGAGCTCAAAAATTCTTAGTAATTATTATCACTATAATTGTTTTAGTAAAATGTAGGTATACATGGGTAATTTAGTAGCCACATAGTAAAACTTTAAAAGCAATCCTTTTTGATTTTGAGAATATAGACAACTTTATTTTGGGAAGGCTTATATATATTTTGCAAATATTTTTTAATAAGTATTTGTTGCAAAATTTAAGAGATTGGAGTGACCAATAGGTGAAAGAGGAGGATTTATTTAGATGGGCACTGGCTCAGTGGACTTATGTCCAAAGGCTGAGCCCAGAACAAAGGCAGAGCTCTAGTTTTACACATATCACTGAGAGGGGTTGGTGTACCCAATGGTGCCAAACTTGTGGGTAGGCAAGCAAGTTTACAAAATCTGAGCAAAGGGGTTGTTTTGAAGACTAGGCTAATAGTTCAGCAGTCATAACAGCTTATCTCTGTTCTTTGGAGCAATATAGTTCCACAAATCTCTGAAACTCTGTCTATAATGTTGGGTTGATATGTATGTTTAGGGAGCAATATTCACTGTTTCAACTAGAAAGTTACAGAAGAGCTCATTGACATGTGAAATGAGTGTGTTAGTATACAGAGGCACTTGGGTAACACAGCTTGTTAGCACACGTATCTGGACACCTCAGGCCTCACCCTATTCCTAAGATGTAAGCCATCCTCAAGAAACCCTAAAGGAGCAAGGGAAAATTGCAAGGTGGAGCCGAACTTCTGTCATCAGTGTTTATTTTATTTATTTATTTATTTATTTATTTATTTATTTATTTATTTGGTACCAGGGATTGAACTCGGGTCCTTGTGCTTGCAGGGCAGGAGGCGGAACCACTGAACTAAATCCCCGGCCCTTCAGTGTTTATTTTAGATGGCCAATGCACCACTTTGTGTAATTAGGAACCCAATGGGATAACAGAAGGGCTAAAGCAAATGTCTCCTCCCCTTTAAAACCAAACCAAAAAAGACCAAACCCATCATAAGTGTTCAGCTAGTTCCCTTTCAGCCCCTAGCTCCATTAGTTTAGAACGGTGCTTTTCAGAAAGAGACCTAGATCAGCTGTGGGATATTTGCTGATAAAGGTTAGCGGAGCTGAAGATCAGAGTTCACAGACTGTAACCTGGCTCCCCAGGGGTTTCATCCAAGGTTCCCCACAGAGCAGCTGGGCCCCTAGCTAGCAGAGGCTCATGGTCAGGCAAACATAACAACAAGGACACAGGGAGGAGCTGAGGTGAATGGGGCAGGATTCTTATGTTCAATTTAATTTTTAACCTACTTCTTTGGAGAGTACATTTACAGCACCCAAATCCATTCATTCAATTATTTATTATTTGAAAAGAATATTTAGAGCCAATTCTGTCTGTGGTCATAGTGCTGGATCCTGGCATGGATGACTAATAAAATATGTGATTGAGAAAGACACACCAAACACTCTAACGCAGTGTAAAAATTAAGGCACACTTATAAAAATCTGTGTAGAGAAGAACAAAATAGTCTATGGAAGGCAGGAGATGGGAGTACTTCAAAGTTAGTCACATTGTGAGTTGACTTTTAAAGTGAAAGGCAGAGTTCACACGAGAAGAGCAGGGGTGCTTTGCAGGCGGTGGAATGAGCGGGAATGGGACTCAGTGATTGGTGACTGGCAGGTTGTAACTTCCTGGAATGACATTGGTAGCTGTCCTCATAAGAGGAGCCTACTTTATATGTAGTTACAAGGAAGAAGTAGTTTAATGAGTAAGTGCAGACCCACACCTCTTCACCTGTTAGTTGTCTCTCGGTGGACAAAATATTCTTAGCTTTTCTGAACTTTGTCTTGCCATTTTAGAATAAGCAGAAACTCCTCCACCCTTCATGGTCACTGTGTTTATTGGGGGATCACTATGCTTAAATCTGTTACAATTTGGATGCATCCCACAAATTTCATGAGTTGAAAACTTCATTCCAAACACAAATGTTAATGGTGGTGGAAGGTGGGGTGCCTGAGAGGTGAAGAGATGAGATCACAGGGCGAGGTCCACAGGAGGCCTTGGTGGGTTCAGACAGGAGGAAGTGAGACCTGTGTCTCCTTATGTGATGCCCATGGCCATCACAGAATGCAGTGAGAAGATCCTTACCAGACGCTGAGCAGAGGCTACAGCCTCTGGGACCTCTTGGCCTCCAGACTTCTGAGCCAAATAAACTTTTATTCCTAATAAATTACCAGGTCTATGGCATTTTTACAGCCACTGACCAAGATATTACCTAAAATAGATGCTCCATATTTCTTGATGGATCTCTCCTTTCCATACCAGAGAGAAAGTCTGGGACCATAGAACATTGAACTTGCTTCCTTCAGTGTTTGGGAAAATCATTTTATTAATTTCAAGTTCATATGGATGTTGCTTTAAGGTAGTTTACTACATAATGTAGTAAATCTATTATAAATCTAAATAAAAATTCAGTTATAAGCATTCATATGCATAGATTGACACCAACTGACATGTAAAAGAAATTCTCTCCTGATCTATATTGATAGAACCCCGAACACTAGCAAATATTTTCATTGTGAGTAGAGAGCTGAAAGCCATTACCATAATGCTGCTGCCAGAACACACACAGTCCATTGATCTGTGACTCTAAAGGGAACTAGGAAATCAAAAAGGCTGGCAGGACTTAGAGGAGGCGGGTGAGGGGAGTGTAGTGCTGTCCTGGTGTCAAAACCCTACTCATCCCACAGTCTGTGAAGCAGCAATTGTAATCAGAGCAGTGGGGAAGCCTGGATCCACTCATGCTACACACTGACCTCTAGACAATTAGCCCAGCACTGTCTGCAGGGTCTCCTGAAGGTCAGACAGGGACCCAGCCCATCACCCTGGGTCCTGCAGCAGAGCTAGGTGTCTCGAGTGCCATCATCACATTATAACCAAACCCCTATAAAATACAGGGGTGACAAGTTGGAATGAGACCATCCCCCTTGGGCAAAGATAGGTCATCTTTAATGATGCCTGAGCACTGCTCCTCACTCTACAGCCCAGGTAGGTGCTACCGGGGGGCCTCAGCACTGGTAGAACACGCCAGGGGACTGTTTTCTGCAGCAGACAATGTAGTGTCCCATGAAGCAGAAGCTGAGAGGGAAATAAAGTGTCAGAGCTGCTGGCACCAATGACAGCTATAAAACCAATTCATTACCTTCTGAATACAACTCAGGACTTGCTATTTACTGGGCCTCTTCAGCCACATGTGACATTGAGACCCCACTCCCAGACACATATTTAACACCTACTTCACCTTGTGCTGGGAGTTATGGAGAAATTAGTGCTCTGATTAACAAGGTGCTTTGTAATTCACTAAAGTGTTTATACCAGGTATACATCAGTGAATATCACCATGTTCTGGGAAGTGTGTTTTATTCCAGTCCACACGCTTTTTTGAAGTTTGCGCTGTCAGGAACTGGGCCCAGGCAGGGAGGCATCTTGCCTCTAGGAGTTGCCCCTCTGCTGGGGGGGTCAACGGTGACACCAGGAGATGGCCCATATTGTGAAGAAAACTAAGCACCATGAGGAGACAGAGCAAGGGGGTCATTGTAAGCAGAGGATCTGGGAAGGCTTCATGAACAAGGTGGCCTGTGAAATGAGACCAAGGACAGAGGAGGAAGATTTTCAGGAACCAGAAGGTGGAAATCTGCATACACTTGAGGGTATAAAGAAGAAGGTGTATGCACGCAGAGGACATAGAGCAACAGAACAAAGACCTGACGCAACATGGGGGCTCTGAAGGGGAAGACATGAAGTGACAAAGGTGTGGAGGAAATCAAAGTGGTGGGGACAAGGGGAGTGACAGCAGGCAAAGCTGGAAGGGCAACTGGTACCAGAATATGAAGTCTTGGATATCACATTAAGACTGGCAGACTTTATTCCTTTATAGTGACTGTGAAAGTGTGGAATACTGGAAAATACTCCGTCAGTCATGGACAAGTTAAAATGCCTGCAAATGGGTGCCACCAATTCCACCTTAGGCTATGGCCCCCTTGGCTAGGACAGTAGGCTGAGCTGGAGAACCTTAGATACCCACAGCACTCTCAGGAACCCCTGAAGGGTCCCCAGGCCTGCCAGGAGGGCAGAGACAAAGTTATTGCTTACCCAGCACCAAGCCCTCAGAGGCATCACAGATGAGCCCCACACACCATGGAGCAGAAATGAATCTCTGCTCCATGCCTGGAATTCCTGACCCAGAGAATCATAGAGCAATAATAAATAATAAAAAAGTATCTCGTTGCTGAGACAAAATATCCGACGCCCACAAGTTAGAAGAGGAAAGACTGATTTTAGCTCACAGTTTGTAGAGGTTTCAGTCCATAGTCAGCTGTCTCCAAGGCAGGGTGTCATGGCAGAGGGGCACCACAGAGGAGAAACAGTCCAGGGCAGAGCAGGTAGGAGGCAGCAGGCATTCTGGGCTTTTATTCCATGCAGGCTATAAGCCTATTGATCACCTATACAAGCCTATTTCCACCCATATCCACAATGGGGCTTCCATTATCCACACTCAGGACTGTGCTAAACAGATTTAGTTATTACACACCTGTTGTAAATGGTGCACGAGAGGCCACTCGGAGTGAGAAAAAGCCTTATTCCTGTCTGGGTGCAAGCAGAGACTGAAATTAGAGAAGATTTCAGCAGCTCACTAGGAGGGAAATTAAGTTTATATAGGGTTTGAGAAGGGGGCTATAATCTCTAGTGGAATGTTCATGATTGAGAGTACAAGGATGGTCAACACAGGTGTGCATATAACACTGCACTCTCCAGCACTGGGAAGATTGTATATCTTGCCCCAAATTTTCTTTTCTTTTTTTAAAAAATTTTTTATATATATATATTTATTGGTACATTTTAGGTATAAAATACATTTACATTTAT
>NW_004624778.1:5464596-5486076 GCF_000247695.1 Heterocephalus glaber
GGCAGGGGAAGGGGGAAAAATAAGAACCAAGAGAGACTCTGTAAAGGTGCAAATTTCCAATGATGAATGTCATTATATTGTGTACCTAAAATGTATTAGGAAAATATAATTCAAAAAAAGAAAATGTGTTTTTTAAATAAAATGGAGTACTACTCAGCCATAAAGAATGAAAAACTAGAGACAGTTATAGCTAAATGGATGAACATTGAGGAGATACTCTTAAGTGAAATAAATAGGACACAAGTTAAAACACCACATAGCTTCTCTGGTATGAGAAACTGAAAGTGTAAATAAGGATCAAACTGTGGGTTTCATGTTTTTATTCAATTAAACCAATGATATCCATTCCTCTGAGAACCACCTCCCTTTTGAATTCGGAGCATTCTCAAACCAGGCAAAATATCCTATTTCTAATGTCATGCTTTTCCCTATAGAAAAAGAGACTGGGTGAAAGATAGAATCTTCACTTGAGGTTTATGGAGCTTTAACTAAAAAAATAAGGGCCTTTATTGACTTTAGGACTTCAAATTATCTGTTGGTTGGGCCTCAGGTTTTCACCTCAGAGGAATAAGCAAGGCATGTAAGAGTCCCTATACCTGCAAGCCAGGACTTATGATGGCAAAGAGGAAAAGCCTGCTGTGAACAGGGGAGAGGGGATGCCTGTGTTTGTTCTTAGGTGGACTACTTCAGGAGAGTGTGCAGATGGAAGTTAAGCCCATGGGAGCTGGGTTCTTAACAGTGTCATTGCATGTCCTTGTCCAGCCTGCAGAGTGGGTGCTGTGATTACTGAGGCAGGACAGGAAGGGTAGGGCAGCTCCCCTCAGTGCCTCAGCAGCACATGAGAGGGCTGCAGAGCCAGAAGGTCTCCATGATTGATTACCTTATTTTTGTTCCCAGAAATGATTGGGCTTCCCATGAAATAACATGGAATCTTCTTTGTAAGTCACAGAGTTTGTCATTCTTGCTTGAAGAATGCCACACTAGCTTTATTATGGTCCTTCTCTACCATTCATGATTTTGCATCCTAAATAGTGTGAATAAAAAGCAGGATAAGGAAAAGGGGAAATATAAATTGAGAACAAGAATAATGAGTCACTGTGAGAACAGGCACCTCAAATGATGCTTGCTGCTTTAAGTACCTTGGGGTATCAATTTTCTGCAATAAAAGGCTGCAGGGCCTTGATTCATAGTTCTAATGGTAATGATGTTAATAATTTTAAAAAAACCTTTTCATCCTGGAAGTTCAATCAAGGCAATTGTAATCATTCATGAAAGGGAGTTGGCAAGCAAATAACTAGTATGTTATTTATAAAGATAAAGAAAATATTTTAGTGGCTTTTTATTTTTGTTCACTAGCTGTTATTTGAATTCAAGGAAGGAGAGAAAAAAATCAATTTAACTTGTGCTTATTTCTTTGGACCATTATTTCCTTGTGTTCCCCTGGGAACAGGATGCAAAGAACAGCACATAAAGACAAGCTGCTGACTCTAAAGATGGCTTTGTCATGGGGACATTGGATCAAAGGCTAGGGGACAGCACAGAATTATAGTTAGTGCCTAGAATGATGTAGCATGGGTTCATGCCTGTCAAAAATATGCTTAACCAGTGGACAAATATCCTTCTAAAACAATGAGTTTGCATTGGCTATAAAGAGTTTATACATATCTTTAAAATACCTTTAGAAAAGCAGAGAAAGACCCAATAGTTATGGATTAGCTATTCAATTAATTAATGAAACATGATTCCCAATATCCAGATAGTCTATAAATTTGAGACTGTCATTTTTCTTTGTTCTGGAAGTATGAAGAAATCACTGCAAATACTGTACTATTATGTTTTGACAGACCTTGGTGTGGTAGAAAAGGCAAGAAGACAGATGCTGAAACAGCTGTTCTCCTTGCTCCACGTGTAATTAGCACCTGAAATACTCCTGCTCTCTCAGTGTTGGGCTCTTCCTGAGTGAAGATGGTCCACAGCCAAGTCCTCCCAGGCCTGAAGTTCAGTCTCACACCCGAGAGACAAGGCTGCTTAGGGTCAGAGCCACCGTTAGGAAGAACCAGGCATCAGTGTGTTTTCTCTACCATGTCCACCAGGAACCAACCTCCCATATGGTGAAAATGGGAGCATCACCAACTACCACCTTGCAAAGGACTCTTGAGGGCATCAGATAGCTGATTCACATTTATAGCTGAAATAAATAGGATGGACAAAATCATGATATTCATAATTTTTACTAAAAATGCTTGTACAGAAATTAACACTCAACTAAGAACCTGAATTATAAGTTCACTACAGTTTAACTAAAAAATAACTCACCCTAAAAAGAAAGAAAATAATTTCTGAGATAGGAATGCAAAGAAAGAGACTTCTAACGTTTGCCTTCTAATTACTAAGTTGTAACATTTCCAAACGGATCAGTGTTGTGGGGGAAAAGACACATGAAAAGAGCATGGTTGGGGTAGGGACGATGGGGTTACCCCTAAAAGATATCAAGTATGAATGTCTACATACAAAGTGTTTGACCAAAGTTCTAGTCTAGGGTTTATTCTTGTGCCTTAACTTGCTCTTGTTATGCCTATAACTCCTCTTTGGTAAATCAATGGACAAAGGTTAAACCAGCACAACATAAACACAGTACATACCACCATGTAATTTTGCATATTTCATAGTCATATTCAAAAAAAGGAACAGGAGACAAATGAAATTAATTTTAATAATATATTCTGAGCTAATGTGCCCAAGATAGTATCTTTTCAATCTGTAATCAATGTTCAAAATTCATAAATGAGATATCTTATAATCTTGTGATTTTTGTTCTAAGCCTTTAAAATCCAGTGTCTGTTTAACTACAGAATATCTCACTTTGGATTAACCATATTCCAAGTGCTCAACAGTCATGTCTGCTGACTGGCTGCCATTTTGGTCTAGATGTTACAGAATTCCCAATGCCTGATTGTATGGACAACTCATAATGTACAGAAATTTAAATACCTCCAACTCTGTCCTGTCAGGTCAGTCTAAGTGGACTAGAAAAGAGCACCTGTTGACCATTCCATTCTCATTTCTGCTGGAATATTCAGAACTAATAATGGTGGATTTGGAATTTAGTGATGAGATTTGGCCAATTTGAAATATTGGATACATATAGAATTTATAACCTATAGAATTGTGAACAGCTCAGACTATATCATGAGAAATCAATCTAATTGAAATGGGAAAGACTTGTCTCTCCATTTTCATTCCTGCTGGACTAAATTGAAGCAATCTTGTTCCCATCAAAGACTGGTGGAGTGTGGGGTGGGGCCTGACCTCAGTGCTCTGAAGACAGACTTGAGCTAGTCTGGCTCCTGGGAGGGACAACCAGAGCCTTGTATTCTCATCAGAAGGGGCCTTGTGTGGTGAGATGGTCTCAGAAATCAGAAAGGGCCTGGAGAGGACACAAGAAAAGAGTTTAGGCTCAGTTCCCTCAGTGTGGCCAGATCCACACTGTATCACACTTGAGCAGGCTAAGCCTTTGGGATCGACTGAGCTACCTTAGTCCAGTTTCTATTGCTATAACTGAATACTATAGACTAATTTACAGAAAACAGAGGTTTATTTGGCTCACAGTTCTGGAAGACAGGAAGCCCAACAGAATGGCAGCAGCATTTCTGCAGCATCGGGGGAGGTTTTCTGCTGTGTAGGAGCGTGCAGGGCGTCAGCAGGCAGACAGAGCGGACACACCAGCTCGGCCCTCTCTTCCTCTTCTCATAATAAAGCCAGTAATGCCACCATGAAAACCTTGCTCTCACAACCACCTCTAGTCCTAATTCCCTCCCAAAGCCTCTGGCTCCAAATGCTATTAGCGTGTGGATCTAATTAATTTCTTTGGTAGCTGCAACCTAGGGATTAAGCTTTCAACACATGAACTTCTGGGGGCCACATTCAAATCAGAGCATAAGACATTCACTGAAATCAAGTGATGGTAAGAAAAACAGGCTGTTTCAAAGGCTCAGGGTTTGTGATAAAAGGCTCAGTATAAAGATGAGCCAAGATGAAAGGTGGAAAGGAGGAGAATCCTCAGGGCAGGGTATTTATCATTTCAGTTGTCGCTCTTGTGCAGAAAGCTTGATTCATAGCAGGTACTCAGCAGGTACTGGAATAAGGAGATGGACAAAGGAGTGAATGAATTAGATATTGAAGGAGGATATTTATTCTCAGTAGCTCTCAAAGAGGAAGTTTCTTCTTTGAATTACATAGCCACTGTTTAGTCAAATGAAGCCAACAGCCTGCCCTGTACTAGGTTTAGCACTTTGAATGCACATTGATTAGGTATTATATGCTAAATATGTCATTTGAGCATCCATCCAGATGGGGAAAGTGTTCCTGATAGCCAGTCCCTGACACATGTCCTAACCTAAAGCTATCATTTATCATTATAAATGCTTCATTGTTTTCTTACAGTGAACAGTAGAATTTTTTGTCTCATATTATGCTATATTACTCTAGACATGGATATAAAGACAACCAAAATGACTGTTCATTTTAAGAAGAGAAACAGAATGAAATGTATTTCCTTTGAAAGAGGAAAGAATTTTCATGTGTTTAATATGCAAAGTACCCCTCAAAGGATATAACCTTACAGCCAGCTCACTTCAGTTAATTAGTAAACCTGCCTGATTCTTGTACATCTATATTTGATATACTGGTAACAGAGAGGCAATTTCATCTTAGTAAAAGAAAGATGTGATATGTCAAAACTGGAACATGTAGATGGCCACAAACATAAGTAAAAGCTTGCTTACAGCTCGGCCAAAATATCATCCAAAGATAAAATATCTTGGGACAACTAGAGGGACAGCTAGAGCTTAACATTCCCATCAGAAAGGTCCAGACATGGTGGGAAAGCTTCAGAAATCAGAAAGACCTCCTGCACAGACCCTCAGTAGATTTCTGTGTGCAGCTAACCAATTGAAAAACTTAACTGTCTCTTCTAAGAGCTCGTCAGTGATCTTGCTCATTCTTGTGTCCTCTGGCCTTAGCATGGATAGGCTATAAAGGAAAGTTCACCAATTGAAAGAATACTTAATGGATTGAGTTGGAAGATTATCTCTCAGTTCTGAGTCTCTAACTCTATTAGGTTTAGTCTTCATTCTCATTAAAAAACAGCCCAGATAGTAAGTAGAAAGCATTTTTTTCTGAAATAATCTCAATAACAATCTCTTACAGGCTGAGAACCTTCCAGAATGTGACATATAAGAATGCCTTTGCTCTGTTTAGGACTTCCTCTGCCTCCTCAGAAAGCAGCCCAGAAGGCAGGGCAGTAATGAGCTCACAGGGACCAAAGGACGGAGGTCCTGGAGAGGGGACAGGAAAGGCACTGGGGACACAGTCTGGAAAGCATGAATGTCACGGGAACAGTTCCCCTCTATGCTCTCAGAATCTTTGTAGGTAAAGTATACCTTTCTCTTTTAATTATCCTTGAAAGATAGCTCAAGTTTAAAAAAAAAGACTGTGGTTCTAGGGAATATAAAATATTTAGCAGCCAATTGTAAGGGGGTGGGTGAGAGAAGAGCAGGGTAGTGTTTTACAAGACTCATTTGTATGGAAAGGTTTTATAATATTCTTGCCTCAAAAATGTGTACTCATATTAATAATGCTTGCCTAGTTTCAGGGATCTCACACCTCAAATTTTTAAAAACCCTACTTGAAACACTCTGGATTCATTTAATGTTCCACACCATCCCCATGTACCTCAGGGAAGCAGTCTCTAAATTTTAATTCAAGGCTTGGAGGGTTTGTCATAGCCCAGTCCCCAGCCCCACCTGCTTCAAGGGCAGTAGCAATCCAGGGAAGCTCCTATCTGTCCCCTGTCCTCATCTCTCCTTTGCTTTTGACCAGGCCTCCCCAGAAAACTTTCTCCTGGTAAGAGGGCTCCAATACAGTATCACCTCTCCCAGGAGATTGCCACAAATTACCAGGGCCTACAGTGACATTGCCTGACTCACTTCCTTTTATCCCAAGTCCCCTGGAGCCTGTATGGGAAGGAGCCACTGTGAACACTGCAGGCAGTTACTGGAATGGTATGCAGAAACACAGCATCTCTGGGGACTTCTGGCACCTCCGTCTCAACACATAGGAACAAGGTAAGGAGTCCCTGTCTCCCTGGAGAATTTCTGAAGACTCCGATCAACAGGAAAGAGGGCGTAAATGGAAACCGAGTTGAGTCGAGCCTCTGTGTCTTGTTGGCAGCTTAGAGAATCTTTGTCCCAAGGAGGTAGAGGACACTGCTCAGGGGGGAGTTGAATTTTTTCAGGAAGGCAATCTCTACCTAATTTGTAAAAATCAATGAAAATGTTCATGAAAGCTTATTATTTCAAACTCAGAAGTGCCTTTCAAAATTAAGCATCTCATAGGCTTTTACTATGAAAACATAAAACAAAACTATCAAAATATCAGAACAAAAAGATGTAAGACCTGTGACCAAGTTAGAGCAGCTGGGTTTTGAAATCTCTGCGTGCCCACCAATGTACACACGGGAATCTTAATTTGCCCACTCATCTCTGCTGCGGTCTGTATTACAGTGTCCCCCACAGCTGCCAAATAAACCTTTTCTCTATATGAATTGATTACTCAGGTGTTGGTTGTGCTCATGCAAAGCTGGCCAACATAACCTATATTTTAAAACAAAAGAAAAGAGAATTTCACTTTTGAGAATAGAGGAGTGGAACCAGTTCTCCCCGGTAGTTTTATGCAGAAGGCCAATAGGATTTCAAAGCCAACTCCTTCAAGAGGCATCTCCTATAGTTAAGAGATGGGCTTAGGAGCAGCCTGCCCAGGGAGGGGCAAATCCCAGCCCTGACAGTTCTTGGTTGTGTCATTTGCCAAGTCACTTATTGCTGTGGTGCCATACTTTCCTTATCTGTAAGACTGTAGCATTAATAATGCCTAATCCCCATGGTTGTTGCGAGTATTAAAATGTTTTAATTGTTTAAAACAGAAAATGCTACTTGTAGTAGTGCTACATAATTGTTAGTACTACACTGATTGTTCCAAGCTTTTGTGTATCTAAGGACTACCTAGTATGCTTGTTACAAGTGCACATTCCCTGCCCTCTTCCAACTTAATGGAGATGCTGGGGGCTTGGAACACATTTTAGGTTGGTGTGCACATAGGGTCAATGGCTACAAAACCAGCTCTCTCTGCTAACCCAACACATGTTGTTCATCTATAATTTAAGCTAAAATCCAGGGAAGAAGAAAAGGAAATGTGCTTTAGCATGTTTCTGGTGTCTCCAATAATGAGTTCTACAGCACTCATGGTGAGATTCACAGTCATGCACAGCAGAGTCTGCTGCTTCCTCTTCAACCCTTTGTCTTTCTTTTCCAATCTCTTGCCATTGCCATTGCATTCAAATACTTGAAGCCTGCAGTTTTCCTGTCTTCTTAGATTGCTTAGACAATAAATAACAACATCTGGCTCTTCTTGGTTTTGCTCTGAGGTGGGCACCTTACCTCTTAATCATTTCAGCTGCTCTTCTGTAGCATTCCCTCCAGGAGCCAGTGATCAAATCATCATCCTGTGATGTTTCCAAAGTACTCAATGTGGGGTTGGTGGAACCCAGGGAAACATAGCAGTGCACTTAGAGGCAAGAGCAAAGTTCATGGCCTTAACTCAAGTTCGGTCCACCTCATTCCTCACTCAGCTTCAAAGGGAAGGAGCATGGGGAAAGGGAAGGCAGCCAGGCCCATGAAAGGATTGGACATTGGTCTCTGGCAGTGCAGAGAGACAGGCCCCAAATGCCAACAGGATGGTTCCGTTTGCCCACAGACAAAGCCAAGAAGGCAGGTGTTCTGTGCCCAGTCTCGACAGCAGTTGACACTGACTCTGGCCTGGCTGTGTTTACCTCCTGGTAGATGTCAAACTCAAAGTGCTGTAAAAGAACCAGAGCAAAAGATACTGCATTAATTGTATGACCAAGTCACATTTCTCCGGACCAAGAAGGACACTTTACAGCCTGCAATGTTCAACAGTGGGCAGAGACACCTTCTCTTCAGATAATAGTCTGATGGAGAGATGTGGGTGGGCAATTGAAATGTAGGTTGCTCAAAACAGGGGAGATGTCCTAAAGGCCTGGCCACATAATTGGGAAGGAAGGACTGTCCCCAGCCCCCCAGATGAAGCCCTCCCTTTTTTTGCTGGACTTGGGGAAGAGGGATGAGGCAGTGCAGGGATGGCTGTGGGACTCCCCAGTGGGGGATGATTCAGGCACAATGGTTATGCTTCTGTCTGTCATCTCATACCTGAACTTAGCCCTTCCCCATTCCCTGCAGTGGTTGCAGGACCAGGGGTACATCTACAGGGCTAGAAGCAGCTGTAATTTCAAACCAAGAAACTGCAGCTGTGTTTTTAAGCCTTTACGCCCAAATTTCTTGAAGGCAGGATGGGCTGAGTAGTGACCACCTCATTGGGCAAAATCCGAGCTGTGGGAACAGCCATCCATCTACTTGGAAAGCAGCCCACTGGGTCTGGCTGTGGAATTCATTCTCCATAGGTAGGACGGTTGAAGAGGAAGGTCGTTCTAGAACAGCACTACTGTCTGCTCCACCCCTCAGACAACCCATGGAGAGGAGAAAGGGGCCGCAGCTTGACTTCATCATTAACGGCCAATGATTTAATCAGTCATGCTGTGTAATGAAGCTTTCATAAAATCCCTAAACAGACAAAGTTTGAAGAGCTTCCAGAGTGCTGACCACAAGAGGGTAGTATAGCTGGGTATGGTGCTGCGTGCCTATAATCCCAGCATTTGGGAGGCTGAGGCAGGAGGATTGTGAGTTTCAGGTCAGCCTGGATTATATAGCAAGGCCCTGTTTCAAATGAACAATCAAACAAACAGAAAGAATAAGAAGAGGGCGGCCTGCTAGAGAGGGCCTGGGAGCCCTGTCCCATCCCCATACCTTGCCCTATGCATCCATTTCACTGGCTGTTCCTTAGTTGTCTCCTTTTATAATGAATGCATAATGTAAGTAAAGTACTTTCCTGAGTTCTGTCAGGGGCTCTCAGAAAATTCCAGAAACTGAGAAGGGAGTCCTGGGAACTTCTCATTTGCAGCCAAGTCAGACAGAAGTTGTGGAGACTGCCGGACCTCCTCTGTGGTGGGCATTTGTTGTGGGGCACGGGAAATTCACTGGGGTGGTGCTCTTGGCCCTTGGGGGCAACTGCTTTCATTTCAGTTTAATTCTCCTCTTAAAAAAACAGCTAGCTGGGCTGGGGATTTAGCTCAGTGGTTCCGGCGCTTGCCTCAAAAGTGCAAGGTTCCGAGTTCAATCCCCAGTACCAAAAACAAAAAACAAAAAACAAACCAAAAACCCCAGCTAGCTATGTCTTGAGAAGTATCTAGAAGATTTTGTAATAATCCCCTAAAGTATAAATTTATCAAGGATCCACTCTGTGCGGCTGAACTATCGCCAGACAGAGTCACAGAGATCCTGCCAAGGAGCAGGTGGGGATCTCAGCTTGGCTCGGGTGGGTTCTTGACTCTCTCCATGGAAAAGAATTTCAGGACATAGAAGCGAGAGATGCAGGCAGATTTATTAGGCAGTATTAAAGTAACGCTTGAAGAGAAATAGAGTGCAGGTGTTTGGAGTGCAATGCCCTGTGGTCTCGGGCTAGGAGCAATGGCCTAGGACGTTTATTCTTTGAATCATCTACCATATATCTCATGTCTGTTTCCTTGAGTTCATATTGTGCATTAGCGGGTTAAACAAAAACTTTCTTTATCACCTCGGTTAAACTGCTTAGCTGTGTTTGATGTTTAGAAATATGGGGCCCATTTAATGTACTATTTCTTTTGAAAATGGAAGTCTTTGATGTGACTTGGAATTTATGGGTTTATTATTGAGACCCTTGGAAATTTAGGAGAGATGAGCCTAAAAGAAAACCAGGCCTAGGGAGTAAAGGGAAGCGTCTCCTTGGGTGACTTAGAGTATGTCTTTAATCATAGTTTCCTCAAAACCAGTTTCCTGTTCTCCTTTCTTTATTTCATTTACCTTACCTCAAAACTATTCTCCATGGTAGGAGCTCACACTGTAGTGGAGGAGGAGGAAGCAGATATCTAATGCCAGTTGAGCAGTATTAAAGAATAAGCAAGATAAGTGAGTACTCTGGAAGCTGAGGCAGGAGGATGGAAAGTTTGAGTCCAGCCTGGGCAACTTAGCAACTTGGCGAGACTCTAACCACCTCCCGCCCACCCACCCCCCGGCCAGAGCAAAAGCAAGGTAAGAAAGAGCCAGTGGAGTGGGTTCAGAGATGGCATTTGCTGTCTGAGCACCCATGCAAAGCCCTGGGAGTGTCTAAGGAAGTGCTTTTAGGAGGAGAGATAGCAAGGCAAGGACCTGGAGGGGCACAAGGAACATAAGCATTTGTTTTGCCGGTTTCCAGCGAGTGAGGCAGGGATGAAGTTTCTCAGCTAGCCAGAGATTGGATCACATGAAGCCTTCTGGAACAAAAGGTCTCTATTGTCTGTAAGAGACCAGTGCAGCTGGGTGTGCTGTTTCAGAGGCTGAGGCAGTAGGATCCCTCGCACTCACAAGTTCCAGACCAGGGCAGTCAGCAAGACCCCATGTGGGGTGGGGAATCTCTAAGTAAGGAAATAATACCATTACTTCAGCATGATCAGGCATTCTTTGTTTTAAAGGAGGAGTAACTGTGCTATCAAAGATTGGAAAAATATGCAAATAGTTCCAAAGGAAGGTAGACATTTATTAAAATAGATTTCTTTAAAAGAAGTCTCCATGACTTTATAAAAAACTTTTAGGGCTCAGTACCTTCTTTATTGCTCCACCTCCATCTCTAGTCTAAAGCACGATGACTATATCAGTCTCCCTTCATTCCTAGTCCTCTCTCTCTCTGTCTAACTAAGATGAATAATATTTTGTAGATAATTTTCAAAGGTCTTTTATTTTTTCCAAGTTCTCTGAAGAATAAAAGATCTGGGGCTGTCTCATTTAGGTTGAACACTCTACCCCAAACAAAACCTCTTGGCTCCCCCTATACTGCATTCATTGTTCACATCAGAAATGCTGAAGTCTAAGGTTAAAAAAGACAAACCCTTCATCCAGGTCGGCAGGCATGCTGCGAGCTCTTGAGTGGATGAGTCTGCTGAGGACACACCTCAGAGTCCAATCACCTGCCATGCACACGAGAATTTGGGGCTGTTTTCAGATCAAATCTTAACAGATACCTAATGTAGGGACGCTAAAAGGAGGAAAGAGGTCTTGATACTTAGTTCCTATTTGTATTTAAAGCTTTTGCTGTGATACTCCTGCCTTGGAGGCATCATTGTCCACTCAGCAGTTTAGAACAGTTAATACAGAAGCGCCTCATTGTGGCTCCTCTGGATTCTCACTTATACAAAGCGGGTGGACCATATTCCTGGAAGAAATTAGAATCAGGGCAAGTATGTTTTGTGAAATTTGAAAATTGTTTAATATGCATTTTATTAAATTGCTGCTTTTTGTGACTTTTTTGCATAATTACTTATATGATTCAGGAATGTCCCATGTCACTATTAAGTATGCTAGCCCAATGTCACCATGACAGAGAGTAGGCCAGGTGGATTCTACAGTGAAACAAAGCAATTATTTTTCTCATAACTATTAAAAACAGTACTGGTTCTTGAAGACATTCAGAAAAATATGAAAAAGGAAAATATTTCCCACCTAACACTCAGAAATAACCACTGTGAGTGCTTGGGTATATTTATTGTAGTCTTATATCAATGCACGTAAATACATTTTATTTAATGTAAATTTGGATTATGTTATATTTCTTATTCTGTAAAAAGCTTTTAAAAAAACTATGTAATGGCTGGGGGTATCACAATCCCCAACTTGAAACTATACTACCAAGCTACTGTGATAAAATCAGCATGGTACTGGCAAAGGAATAGACCTAAGGATCCGTGGAATAGATTAGAAGATGCAGAAACAACTCCAGACATGCTCAGCCACCTCATCTTTGACAAAGGAGCCAACCACCTTCATTGGAGGAAAGATAGCCTATTGAATAAATGGTGTTGGAAAAACTAGATTTCAACCTGCCAAAGATTAAAACTAGACACATATCTATCACCATGCACTAAACTAAGATTGAAGTGGATTAAAGATGTAGATATTAAGACAGAAACACTAAACTTGCTGGAAGATAAGTTAGGTAGAACTCTTGAAGACATTGGCATAGGAAAAGACTTCATGAACAAAACCTCAGCAGCATGGGAACTAGCAGAAAGAATCAACAACTGGGATCTCATCTTATTAAAAAGCTTCTGCACTGCAGAAGAAACCACCAACAGAGCTAAGAGACAACCTACAGTATGGGAACAATTTTTAGCAGCTGTACCTCAGACAAAGGACTACTATCTAGAATATATAAAGAATTGAAAAAAATCAGCCCCCCCCCAAATTCAATGACCCAATTCAAAAATGGGCATCTGAAATGAACAGACATTTCTCAGACAAAGAAGTAAAAGCAGCAAACAAATACATGAAAAAATGTTCAACATCACTGGTCATTCGAGAGATACAGATGAAAACAACACTGAGATTCCACCTCACCCCACAACGAATGGCTGCTATCAAGAAATCAACCAATAACAAATCCTGGCTGGGTTGTGGGGAGAAAGGAACCCTTCTCCATCGTTGGTGGGAGTGCAGACTGGTTCAACCACTGTGGAAGTCAGTATGGAGATACCTTAAAGAACTAGGACTAGAGGTCCCATTTGACCCAGCTATTCCCCTGCTGGGCATCTTCCCCAAAGAACTGAAAGAATCATACCACACTGATATATGTGCAGCCATGTTCATAGCGGCACAGTTTGTAATAGCTAAAGCTTGAAAGCAGCCCAAGTGCCCATCAACTGGAAACTGGATAAAGAAAATGTGGTTCTTTTATAAAATGGAGTACTACTCAGCCATAAAGAATGAAAAACTAGAGTCATTTATAGCTAAATGGATGCATATCAAGGCCATACTCTTAAGTGAAACAAATAAGACACACGTGTGTAAATACCGAATAGTTTCTCTAGTGTGAGAAACTGATAGTGTAAACAAGGGTTAAAATGATTAAAATGAATAATTGATAATTTGAAATAGGAAAGAAGGTCCAAAGATGAAGGAGTGAAGGGAGGGGAAGGGGAAAGGAAAGAGGGAAAGGAAAAACAATGAAAAAAGAAAAAAAAAAAGGAAATGAAATCTATGTAAATAGGGAAGGGCGGAGGGGGTGAAGGGCGCACAGGTAATGGGGAAAAAAATAAGAACCAAGATATATCATGTACAGGTACAAACACCCAATGATAAATGTAAATGAATTGTATACCTAAAATGTACCAATAAAAGAACTAAATAAAAAAACTATGTAAGTTTTCCCATGCAGTTAAATATTCTGCTATATCATGATACCTTGTGGTTGGGGTGAAGGGCGCACAGGTAATGGGGAAAAAAATAAGAACCAAGATATATCATGTACAGGTACAAACACCCAATGATAAATGTAAATGAATTGTATACCTAAAATGTACCAATAAAAGAACTAAATAAAAAAACTATGTAAGTTTTCCCATGTAGTTAAATATTCTGCTATATCATGATACCTTGTGGTTGTACAGTATTATATCATCTGCATGAATCATTAATTAAGCAACCAATTACATTTTTTCTTGCCTCAGTTGCCTTTAGTTTTCCTTTGTTATATTTAACAAATGAGCCAAATTTCAAGCATGAGAAACTGTTCTAATTTAATTATTCTTACAATTACAGTAGTCATTGATCATAATTTTGGAATAATTTTATCTGTTTATGAATTGTTCCTTAGGAATTACTGCCTGGAAGTCCAGTAGAATCGTGAGTTTCAATTTTTTCTCTACTCTGTACTGATAACTGCGGATAAGGATAAGGCCAGGTCTGCCCTCATCCTGAGCCTAAGTATGCTGTACTCTATGTGTTATATACAGTATGTGTACAGTATGTTATAACTGGACCCGGCAGAGTGCCAGTGCTCACTAAGTCTCACTCCTTCCCATCCTCTGTGGTCTTTGTCCCACATGTAAACCTTTAAGTTTCAAATAGCTGCACGTCTCCTCAGACCTATTCCTGTTACCTGGTTTTGTCATCTGCATAATAATGAACGTGGTGGGGTTGGCAGATGGGTAGACAAGAGCAAGACAACTCCTAGAGTCAACTTATTACAAAGTCGACTGTGCTTTTTCTGCATGATTATATACACCAATCAGGTGCAGCTGTAGTATGGGGAGAAGGTGGGCCTTTTGAGTAAATAATGCTGAGTCCATTAGATATCCATATGGAAAGAAAAGAAAAATAAAGGAATTTGGATCCCTACCTTAACACCTTATACAAAAATCAGTTGAGATGGACCATAAACCTAAATGTGAAAGATCAAACGTGGGTGATGGGTCATGGTTATAGATGGGCAAATATTGCTTTATAAGATTAGAAATAGTAATTTAAAAGGATTGATATGTTGGGCTTCATTAAACTCAAGAACTTCTCTCATCAAAAACAGCTTCCATGAGAATAAAAGTCAAGCTACCTTGTGGAGTGACTCCATGGTCAATGCTTTTGCTGTGATCCTCCTCCTCTTCCCGAACCCCCCCCCATTCTCTCCCTTCTACTTCCCTTCTCCCCTTCTCCTCCTCCTTCTTTCTCCTCCTCTTATTTCCTTCCACCACTTTCTCCTCTTCCTCCATCTCCTACTTCCTCCTCTTCCTATGCTCCTCTCCCTCCTCTTCTTTTTTGTTTTGATGTGTCGCTTTAGGTGACCAAAGAAAGAATTTCTTGAATAACATGTCAGAGTGGAAAATAGTTTTCCTAACAGGTATATAGCACTTGACCAAAATTTTGATGGGTTTCTTAGGATAAAAGTAATATCTGAAACAAGGAATGATTTTTTAAATTAAAAAAATAAAAACAAATATGATGTCAAACTTTTCTTCCCTTAAACTCACAAGCATTGTGGCCAACATTTAAAAAGCAAATATTAGTTTTCTTATAGACAGAGGTGCCACACTTTAGTAAAATCTACCACAGTATCTACCTGTCTTAGTTACTTCTCTCATTGCTGACACAAAATACCCAATACCCACAAGTTAAAGGAGGAAAGGTTTATTTAGCTCACAATTTGTAGAGGTTTCAGTCCATAGTTGGCTGGCTCCAAGGCAGGGTGGGATGGCAGAGGGGCACTGCAGAGGAGAAACAATCCAGGGCAAGCGGAAGACAGCAAAAGCAAGCAAGGGAAAACCATAGCTCTTTCTGTCCCTTATATCTTATCCAGACTACTCAGGGTGGGTAGCACTCACACCCTTTATCCTAGTGCCCTTGATTCTAGTATGGCACCATGAATCAATCCCATCGTCACACGCTCTAGAACCAGCATCTCTGAAGAAACTCCCCCTATGAGCGTATAAGGCTTTGGAGGGATATCTAGACACAAACCATAACATTACCCCTCTCTCTAGATTCAATAATCTACTTGTTAGGCATCACCAACAATCTTCAGTCCCCTTGTCAACTATTGGTACCTTGGTCCTTTGAATTAGAAACATGATTTCTTCCTCTGTGATGCCAAATCAGTCAAATTAATCATGGAAAACATGTTTTATAATGGAATTATCAAATCCATCTCTGAAATTCCTGAGAACTCTTTGGTTCATAGTCAAATTTGAGCTAATTTGACACAACCTTATTCTGTTTTATGCTTAAGTCAGACACAAATTGAAGATTTAGGTTGTCTTTTCACTGGAATGCTGGGCATTGTTTAGGGATTCCTACTGTGGGGCAGAACTCTGTGAGGTACCCAACCCCTTATGAAAAAAAATTCTACCAATATTGTTAGAATGGTTGAGGCTGAACTTAATCTTGAAAATTACCTTTGGATACTAGGACAAAGTAAAGAATAAAGACTGTGATATAGAATTAGTAGAAAATAACTCATTTTCCTTTGTAGTACTTCTATCACGCTTGCTGAAAATCCAATGGTAGGAGCTACAGATGTAGATCTTAGGCTGTCAACAGGATAATTATAAATTGCTTCCTGGTGATGCCAAATTCAAATTCAAATTCAAATATGATTTTCTTTTAAACTGATGGTCCTAACTCTTAAATTCTTATGCCAAATTTAACTTTATTTATTTTTGCAGTATTGGTAATCAAACCCAAGGCTTCATACATGCTAGTCAAGTGCTCTACCGCTGAGCTACATTCCCTGTCTGTCTGTCTGTCTGTCTGTCCGTCCGTCCGTCCATCCATCCATCCATCTATCTATCTATCTATCTATCTATCTATCTATCTATCTATCTATCTTTTACTCATTTTAAATTTTGAATCAGGGTCTCACTAAGGGGCTCAAGCTGGCCTTGGACTTGAGATTCTCCTGGCTCAGTCTCCCAAGTAACTGGGACTATAGGTGCACTAACTGCACTTGGCTTCCTTAAAAATTTAATGAACAGAATTTTGTAAACTCAGCCAAAATTTCGTACTGGCATTGGGAAAAAGATACAGGGAGTGTGAAGGTGGGAATATTTTTGTTGTTACCAGTTTTGTTATAAAATATCCCATGGCAGTGTATTTTTAAATTTTTTACTTTTGGGAATTAAAATTCTGAGGAAAAAAAGTGAAAGATTTCAAAATAGGCAAAGATTTAGTTTGCCCTTTCATTGGAATGCTGGGCATTGTTTAGGGGTCTGTACTGTGGATATTTGATTCTATAGGGTTTTATGTCTCTTATTGCCTTTTAGCAATGTTATAGTTCTGTAATTTGTAGAAAAGGGTAGAAATGCAAATTATTCTTGTCCATCACAATACAAGTGAATTTTATCCAGTGGAGATGCAAATAGTTATTGCCCATGGATACTGACCAGTTTTATATTTGTGTTGCATGTATCTATATATTTGTTTCACCCTTCCTCATTGCTTGTAAATAGGTCTGTTTCAGATTCTTGTTGACTGGAGAAATAAAAGTAGGATAGATTTCCATTAATTACTCTTCAGAAGGATATTCTGGAAATATTGTGTTGTCAGCCATAATTGGAAAGAGCTGGTTCTTGTGTTGAAATTGAGAATTTCATAACCGTGGAGACTTTAGATTCTTTGTCATGTCAGCACACAGATGTCAGAATTTCTCTTGTTGACTTAGAGGGAAGGGAGCTGCATGTTGAATCACTCACATTTTGTTCAGTGGTTGTCTATTTTTTCAAGATTTTATGTTTAAATATTAAAATGGTCCATTGTTTTGAGTGCAAAACCTAAAGCGATTATAATGTAAGAACTGCGACTTTTTTCCTTTTCTACCTAAATATTAGTAGAAGCTGAATAGTTTGTCTAAACACATTGAGAAATGCATTGGTTTTAGAAGTATTTCTTTAACATCAGAAAACATTCTCTTTAACTCATATTGAAATTGGAATGGGGTGGGAGGATATCTAGAGAAGAAAATCTTACAAACACGCACACACATATATTCCCAGGATGTTTTGCCATCCCATATTCCCAGATTGCTTTTGCCCTCCTGTATTCCCAGATATGCTTTGCCAACTCAACAAATCTGGACAATGAATGCCAGTTTGTCCACATTCTTGGGGGAAGAAAAATTTCAGTTTAACTGGCTTCATACACATTAGTTTAGTTTTTATCTGAAAATCAACTTAGTTGTTCATAATGTAAAATAACTTTCCACTATGGAAACATATTTTAGAAACCAAATTAGCCTAGTGAGTATATGAAATCAGAGAGTGACCAGAGGAAAAGTGTTCCTTTCTATGTGGAAAAGTGGAAATACACTACAGAGTCCCTCCAGCACCCTCTTCTCATGCCAGCTAATGCACTGATTTCAGTCAAGTCATTCATAAAAGAAAGATTTGTAAGCCAAATAACATTCCATAAATATGAACTTTAGAAATATCTCTAATACAAAAGCTTACTTAATATATTTTTCAACAGCTTGAAAAGGTTGGACTTTCTTCTGTGAATATCTGTGTATCTCACTAGTAGGTGAAAGCTACACAACTTTCATTCCAGTTCTACCTTGGCTCCCAGAAGATCTGAGTTTGGTCTTCTGTTCACCTGTGGTTATCCTTAGCCTGAATTTCTAAAATAATCATTCCTCCCCACTAAGATGGAAACCAAGGAGAGCAAGGCCAACATAAAGCCATCTGGCAAGGATAAGCCCAGTGTGGATTTTCTGCAGAATTACGAGAGCTTGCTTATTTGCTGGTGAAAGGGACACATAGTAGCAAACAGCAGATTGGCCATGGTCTACTTCCTAGAAATGTTGGGATGAAAGTGGTTTTAGCATTGACTGGTTCCAACTTTACCTCTCAATCTTGCAAGCACTTGAGGCCCTGAGATTGAAACACAATTCTCAGGTATATTCAGGAATACTCCTAGCCTCCCACCCTGGGCCTGGATTCCTAAGCCGGGCGGGCTGTAGCCTAGCTGCTGACTCCCAATGCAGCAGAGTGTCAGACACCATCACCTTCTCCCTGTGCTGAGAAACAATGGGAAGCCCACCTGTAGTGTCCTCCCCAGCTGAAGCCAGCAGGAAGAGAAGGGATGACAGGGCCTCTGGATGGGTTGGCAGGAGCTGTGCATGTGAACGCTGGCTGTCATGATGTTTTTCTGGAAAGATGCTCTGACCCAGCTGGCTCAGGCTCCCACCGTGGCCCAGCTTTCCACTGGCATGAACTTCAGCTTCCTGCTGGAAAACGTGCCTTCTGCACTGACTACACCCATTACATGAGATTCAGATGGTGATTTTTGGCCTAAATAGATGAGTGAGCATTTCCCTAAGTTGCATTTCATTTTCCTAATGCCACTAATGTTTCTGCTTTCTTGCATCCAATCAATCATTCCATTTCATCTGTGCATTTTATTAGTGAACCATTCACTCCCATTTTCCACACCATTAGTGAAGATGTCGGATTCTCACTGTACCTAATGACAATTCCCATGGTTTGCTGCCCATTGCCCTCCCAGGAATTGGGGGAGGTATTTCTTTGGCCCCTTTTCAAACTCATTATCACAAAGCAGTTTTAACATACTTTTAAAATTCACTTTTCAACAGTTTTTGGGATGTTTTGATCCTGTTTTGGGGAGGAAAGATGGCTGCATGGTGACTCAGCACACTATACACAGCTATTCAGTTCTCGTCTCCACTAAGTGAAAAGTGCAGGCCCATTCATTCATTCATTCATTCACTTTTGTCTGGTAAAGAACAGAAAAGATCACAGCTGTTCCCATAGCCCCTCTGCTTGTTATGGCCTTCTACCAACCACTCTTGTCTACTCCTACGGTTTTTATAATAGATATGAGTCAGGGAGGGACAGAGGCTGGCATGACAAAGTAAGCCCTGGATGCATTAGACTGTTACCCTTTGTAGCATAGTGTGTTTTAGCAGGTCTGTCCTGAGACCCTGATAAAAACCCCAAAAGCAGAATACTTGCATGAAATGAGACATTGTCACCACGGAAAAACCTAAATGAGCCCTCTAGTTTTAATTGATCAGAGTCAGTTTAAAAATCAATAGTTGGAGGTCACACAGTGGACAAGACACTATTAGCTGCCCCTAGCTTTACTGTAGATAGCAGTGGAATATGACAGCACCTGCCAGGGATGTGGAGGTCACTTTTGCTAGAAGCACTGACCCTTTACATGAGCCTACAGAGATCTGCTGGGTGACTGAAAGAGGACAAAAGGCCTGGCATCTCTGACTTCATATTGTGTCTGTCCCCTTTGGTGTCTTAGACTTTGAGTCACATCTATGTGCTCAGCTCTGCAGATAGACATGTTGGTCACTTAAAAATGTTTTGTCTGAGACAATAATACAGGGCTAATTTAACCTATGGCCTGCTGGAGCTGATCCATGTTTTCTTTCTTTTCCGTCTTTTCTGCCCCCACTAAAGCCCAAGCACCTGAACTCCTCTGCTTCTATTGTAGGGCCCAGACCCACAAGGCTGGGATATTTTGTGCAGACTGGTGGTGCGAGCTATGTAAGAATTCAGCAGTGTCTAGGACAAGTTGACTGTTATTACCTGATAGTCCAAGTCTATCACAAGAGAAAACATCCTTTGGAACCAGGCCCCTGGCCAATGGGAGTTACCATATTTTAGTCCTTCCTTGGATATCAGTAGACACCCAGTGGTTCCTTTGTTCACTTTGGGGCACAGCAGCTTTTGTAGACTCCCTTCCATGGAGGTCCTAGTTCAGCTGAAATCTCCTCCCCCCAAAAAATCTTGCCTGTGCAGGAGTGTGTGTGCTTGCAATATTTGGCCCACTCTAATTTCTGCCGTTATCTCTGAGTCAAAGATCCTGACATCTTCTATCAGGTAGAAGCTTTCAGTTTCAATCTATCTTCTAAAATAGCTTGCAGGATATTTTATGAATATTGGCAGGTTGCTGGATTGCTATGTGAATCTCACACAGGTGGCTAACATTTAACTTTGGACAAGCCAACAGTTTTTTTTGTTGTTGCTTTGTTTTTTTGGGTACTGGGGATCGAACTCAGGTCCCTGCACTTGCGCAGCAGGTGGCGAAACCACTGAGCTAAATTCCCGGCCCTACAAGCCAACAGTTTTATGTCCAGAAGGGCAGGTATTGTTTGATAGGTTTCTCTCGTCTTTCACTCATTTTTAGTATACATGTGTTTCCAATTTTGTGGCTTAAGTCAAAGGAAATAAGCCATTAGACAAGGCCGATTTTCTTTTCTTTGTGTTTCTAGGTTGTAAGACATAGAAAGTATTCACATTCCAGGCAAACTTCATTAACAACTTTTCATCTTTGTCATGCAGTCTCTTTACATATGACCACTGGTAACTTTCTTCTTCCTACTATTAAATTACTTTTTAAAAAAATCGGTTGGTATAATGGAAGCCAAACAAAACTATATCTGTTCTATCATTTTAACATATAAAAATATGCACATTTGGACACACATTGAAAGTAAAAGAAAAGCTTGACCTGCTGGAAAATAATTTTGCTTAAATTATTCTTTATTGTAGAATAATTTCTTTCAACATCATACAGATATTATTTATGTGGTATACTCATACATACTAGGTTAGGATATATTCTTCCAAAGCTATAAAAATCAACGTGTTTAAAATCTCTCTCGGGAAAGATTTTCTTTCTGCTTAGAGCCCAAACTGAAAATGACCATCCCATGATCCAAGCCTGATGGCATTTCCTGAGCAAACCATTAAACATTTCCCAGACAAGGGCACTTATGTGAGCAGTGCATGCTGAGGGTCGTGTGAGCTGCTATGGTCTTGGTGCTGGGAAGACATTCCACAGTGCTAGGTGTCAGGTAAAAGGGCCGAAGACCAAGACCAGACCAGGCCACAACAAGCCTTTATTAGGGGAATAGATCTGCCGGGCTGTCTCTGAACAAAGGAGAGACAAAAGCAATATGGCTGGGGCAGGGAGAGTCTTTTATAGA
>NW_004624778.1:5491997-5535682 GCF_000247695.1 Heterocephalus glaber
TGAGAAATTATTTCTGATTTCATTTTTTCCAGATCCTCTTCTGTTGCCGGTTCAGGGAGTCCAGATGCTTGAGTATCAGATCGTTCCATGTCCTTTCCCTTTGGGGCTGCTTTAGTCGATCTGGAAGTCTAGTTTTGAGACTTGTTTATGTGTCTTTTCATTTTGGGGGGGGGTGTGTTCTGCTGGCCCCTGGGTGGCTCACCTCTTCTGTGGTGGGGGCAGTGGTACGGCGGCTCAGAAGATTCACCTCCTCTGAGCTGGTCGTGCCTTGCTCCTCCAAGTATTTTTACTTTTAAGCACACAGCAGCACAGCTGTGACAATGTCCAACAGACACTTGAGCTACTTCTGCGATTGGTTCGCATCTCATAATGTGAAGTCCATTCTTGTCTGTGATGATGTACAACTTAAATATTCATAAGTTGGGGATTTACTTTGCAGTAACATGATGTAGTATATTGAACAGTATAGTAATATCATATACATATCATATAGTACATATATATAGTATAGTATCATATTCATAGTATTATATACATATATAGTATCATGTACACAGTATAGTATCATATACATAGTATAGTTCAGTAATAGTACCACATATATAGTATAGCATCATATGCATAGCATATAGAATCATATACACAGTATAGTTCTGTAATATAATTTAGTATCTAGACCAGTATAGTAGTATCATGTACATAAATATTATCATATACATAGTAGAGTATCATATACATCATATAGCATAATATACATGTCATATAGAATCTGTCCATAATATAATATTGTATCATACACATAGTATAGTCTAGTAATATAATTTAGTATCTAGACCAGTATAGTAGTATCATGTACATAAATATTATCATATACATAGTAGAGTATCATATACATCATATAGCATAATATACATGTCATATAGAATCTGTCCATAATATAATATTGTATCATACACATAGTATAGTCTAGTAATATAATTCAGTATGTAGAACAGCATAGTAGACAGCTTCGTGGTATCTGTAGAAGACAGTAGTTAGAACCGTGACTTTGAAAGCACAAGCCTGTTTTAAAATCCTTGTCCTACTACGTACTAGGTGTGTGATCTTGAGCATATTAATCTCTCTGAGTCCCAGTTTCATCATCTGAAAAATGAGAGCTAAAAGTCTTTACTGTGCATTGATGACTAAGTTGTTGTAAGGCCCACATAGGTAGTGTATGTAGAGTAAGTCCTGACCGTTAATAAGCCCTCAATAATGACTCCTTTTCTAGTTATCTCATGATAGCAGGGTGAGTGCTAGCCTTACTGAAAGCATTGAATAAGAATTAGTGAGGATGTGACTCAGGAGTATTTGGGTAGTTGTATATTTACCTCTTAAGACCAAAGTCTGCAGAGATAGGAACATTAAATCCTAGTTCTATTGATGAAAGCAGGCGAGAGAAGTTTCAGGATGATTCATAAATGATTAACAACTGTAGTCCTTTATATGAAGGGGGCGAGAATTGTTAATATTATAACAACTGTATCCATTTTATTTTGTGGCTTTCTCTTCTGAAATATCCAGAAGGAAAAGAATCAGATGTGCTAAAAGATTTGTGCCCAGAATAGTGAGAGTGGGAATGTGAAGAATCAGAATTGAAATAAAAAGTCCACTGGAAGATATGGTGGGAATCAAATATTTGAGACATTAGAGTACAAAACTAAAGTTGGCACATATTCCCTTCATACTGTCAACAATCTCTCCCCAGACTCTGCTTTGTTTCAGATCTGACAAGGATGTTTACCTCTGTACACATAAGAATCTCCATGTTCTCACTGAAAGGAAAGTCCCCTGTAAAGGAACACATAGGGCTCAGCACACAGAGATGATGACAGAAGCAAAAAAGAAAATGTAGGTGTTGGAAGTGTAGAATCAGTTTTACTTTTTAAAATGTGAGATATTGAAAAGCACTTTGAAAATCTGTGGCTCAGAAACTGAATGCAACATTTGGTTTGACATTTTCTAGTGTCATGATCTTGGGGCAGTTTCTAAGTCACAATTTATTTGCACACCTGTGTTTTAGAGAAAAATGTACTTCCTTTTTACTAACTTCCAAGAGAACTGTCATAAGACTGCACACATGAAACTCCTTTGAAAAACGAGTTCTGTATGTTGGCCTCATTGTCCTTATGATAAAGAAGAGGAACCAGGCAGCGGGAGAGGGTGGAGAGGCAGCCTTGGGTCAGACAGGCCTGTGTTCCATAGTAACTGCTGTTGTCAGAGCAGCTTTGTTGCCTTGGGAAAGTCACTTCACCTTTTGGATCTCTGTTTCCCCATATATAAAAATTGATTTAATAAATGGCACCTCATCACAGTTTTAAGGATTAAGAGAAAGAATGTACATAAACTTACAAGATTTTTGTTTACAAATTTTTGTTGGTGGTGGTGGTGGGGCATGCACCCTAGGTAAGTGCTCTGCCATTGAGCTGTATCAGCAGTTCCTGTGTGTAGTTCTTAAGCCTTGTCTTGTGCCAGGTTGGTATCTTAATCATAAAAGCACTTAAATTTTAAGGCCACATGACCAGCCCAAGTTTACTGAGACATATACCAGCAGATGTAGTACTATTGCTGGAATTTTCTTTGTTGTACCATTTAACATTTTGGTGTAGATTTATTAACATATATTAAGCACTCATGATCATGAAAAATACCTGTTTTGACTCAAATTAGGATGACTGTAAGCTCCCAGAACAAACAAAAAGTATCTTATAATTTAACACCAAGAAGTTTAGAGTTTTTTTCTCTCATGTTGAACAATTTTCCTGCAGTCACATTTCAGTTAAGCTTCAAATGTACTCTTCTTTCACTACAGATCAAGATTGTCAGTGTTAAAAAATTTAACTGAAACTTTAAAAAATGAACAATTATTGAGATTCAAATAGCTTTAGATTTTCTGAGCAGGTAGATATATGGAAGATTACTCTGATGCATTTGTGCCTCTTTGGGTGATCAGGACAGAGACCCCTAGTGTTGGACTAGAACACTGTATTCTCTGTCCTAGCAACATTTCAAGTCCAGGTGTTCAGCCATATATTTTGAATTATAACACAAATACCACAACATAAATAACTAAAACATATGACCTTGTTTCTCAAGGAAATATTTGATCTTGTTTCTATTTTTCTTTAATTCTCATTGATTAAATTAAAGGTCAGATGAAACAAAAGAAAAATTTTATTTTGCATTCCAAATTTAGAAACTATTTAGAAACTAATGGACTGTCACAGGAAGCTGTGCACATGGTGAGGACTTTGACCTTGTCTTCTTTAAGTTTTGGGTCCCCAGAATCTGCTCTTGAGCATGTGCTTAGTGAGTATTTGTGAGGTACACAAGCCAATCTATACTTCTGCTTTGGACTGAGTCCCCAGAATTCATATACTAAGGCCCTAACCCCTTAAGTGATTGTATTCAGAAACTGGGGCTGTTAGGAGGTGTCAGGGCCAAGCACCCAGGGTGTACTGGGAGGGATTCATTTGTCTGCCATGAGTGAGTTCCCCACCAATAAAGAAAGGACATGGAGCTGAGAGCCATAAAAGCAGCAGGAGCAGGCAAGCCAGAGCCAGAGCTCTGAGGTCTCACCTTTATTCTTTCAGTCCTTCTGTTATCAGACATACTGAGACATACTGAAAAACAATAGCTGTGTGTCCTTTTATGACCGTGTTACACATGTGCAGTGGTCTATGCTAAGTCATGTTTATATAACTGTGACCCATTATGTGCATGCCCCCAACAGCAGGGTCATGTCCTTAAGTATCCTTAGATGCCCTCAGGCTTTGAGTCCAGTCCATCAGCAGTGGTTCCTCACAGGAGGCAATTAATGCTAAGTAAGGTTTTAAGAATAGGGTCTCAAAGCAGGATTGTTATTAGACACTGTGTCCTGTTGTCTGGACACACTAGATCTTGTCCTCTTCAAAGAATTGGATGGAGACAACCAATGAATGCAAAAGTTTCATTTATTGAAATAAAAGATGGAAAAAGTAGAAGTGAAAAAGAAGAGAGAAAAGAAGTAGAAGTGAAAAGAAGACAAGAGAAAATATGCCCTGCATACAGAACAGGTCACTGGAAGAGTAAAACAACTGTGCTCATGTGGCCAATGGCTGTCATCTTTTATATTCTTCTAAAATCAGATCTGGGCTTTTGGAAGCTGTTCTGTGCTGCAATTTGCCAGCTTTCTGTGGTTTACAGGTCACACCTCATTGTCCAGCCTCTTTGTCTGCTTTAATCTCCTAACTCAGGGTTGGTGGCTTTATAAGAAAAGAGAGGGTTCTTTTCTCTACTTGCATGGACAAAAGAAAGACTATGTGAAGATGCAGTGACTAGGTAACCCTCTGCAAGGAGAACCCTCATCAGAACTCACTGCTGGCTCTCATCCTGGACTTCTAGCCTCTAGATCCTGAGGAAACACATTCCTGTTGTTTATACCAGTTTATGGTATTTCTCTATGGCAGCCCAAGCAGATTAACACAAAAGTAGAGGCAGAAAGCTTGTCTCAAGGGAAAAGTATCTTTTGAATTTTGTACATGTATACCTTTATACATACCTGTATACATGCACATGTATACCTTTATAATCATCTCATATATAAAAATATAAAGCTTTTATATAAATATATAAAATATAAAGTTATTAAAAATACCAAGCACAAATATATGGAAAATAATTGCGAATGCCACATACATATCCATCCAGCAATGAGAGTACAAGTAAAACACTGGTGTGAATACAAGTCTGGTGTGAGTCTGCACTGGAAAGCAGAAAAGTCTGCACTGGAAAGACCGAAGAGTCTATGCTGGTATCCTGGAGATGATGTGCAAAGATGATGATGAAGGCTGGAGCTCCACTGGAGAAGCAGAAGTGAGGCTTCCACCTCTCCCTTTTCATTCCATCCAGGCTACAAGCCTATTGGTTGGTGCCACTCACATCCAGGCCAGGTCCTTCCTCCTTAGTAAGTCAGTCATCCAGATGTATGGAGGATTGTGCTAAACCAATCTGCTAGGTATTTCTCATTCTCTTATTCAAGTTGACACCACAGTTAACTATCACAGCCACAGAGGCTTTAAAAGTTGGGTCAGTGGGACACTATGACAAGTCAGCTTGGTTTTAATGATTTTCTGGAAAAAATGACCACTCCAGTCTTTCTAAATTGGAGTACTTTGAGGTGGCTTTTGCTCAGCTCCCATGGCTTTATAGAATTGCTGTCATTTTGGCACCTGGTATGTAAATTGTTATAGTAAAAATAGGCTCCACCTATTAAACCTTTCCTCTGTGTGGCTAAGAACTCTATACCTTATCTCATGGTTGCAAATCAAGTCTTTCTGGGCTTGTAATGTCTACAGTTGCCATGGAGCTCACAATCTAAAAGAGGAACCAGAGATTTGTTACATGAAAACTAGGAACTGTGAAGACTTATTGGGGGAGCTAATCCAGTGTCAGGGACAATGAAATCTTTGCTGAAGAAGCTATCTTTAGCCAAGGTCTTGGAGAACAAGTGGGATTAGCCAATCCAGAAAAAAAACTGAAGAACGTTCCAATGTGAATAACTTGTGTGCAGGTTTGGAGATGGAAAGGGCCCTGGTAGGTAGGAAAAATTGATAAACACTTTTGTATTTGAAATCCAGAGTTGGAGCCAGAGAAGGACTGGAGAGACAAGCTGTGCCTGAGCCAGGGTTAGAAGCACTGTGGAGGCTCATGGTTTTGGATAGCAAGGTGGATTTTTAAGAACTGTTCACTCTGGAATGGCAGTGATGTTCAACAGGCACCTGTGTAATAAGATTCAGAGAACCAAACTCCAGTGGATTAATAAGAGAATTCAGAGGAGGAAGTGTCTAGCAGTTTCTCAAATCAATCATTTGGAATAACCTGGTGCCTTTATTTATGACAGCCACTTTATAAATCATATTGCTATTGAAATTCTAGTTCATATTCTTCCCTCTGGGAAAAATAACTTTTGGTCTTACAGGTGATTTTCTGAGGCAGATTCAGAGGGCACTTGCTGGGTGAGGACTAGTTCTATGATTATGTTATTTTAGCTAAAAAATTTAGTTTTCAATGTTGTTAATCTAGTACTTTTCAGAGACAATATTTTACTTTTAAAAATTAATGGCTACCATACCAAATATTTCTGTGCACAAAAAACCAATAAGTGGATTAAAAATAGTCAATGATAAATATCTATGTAGTTAAGGGCAACATTTACATTGGAAATTACATCTCTGTTTTGGATTTATAGTAAGTGAATAAATCTAGTATTGCAAATTCTCAAGACAGTTGCAGGGAGAACAAGGCAAGTTCAGTCATTAATCACATTGTGAAACTAGACACTGCAGAAAAAGAATTAAAATGAAACTCGCTGAACCAAAATAATATATATTGGAAAATGTATAGATTGGCTGGTCAATTAGGAGACTCAAGTAATACTTATCTTTCTAAACTCTGTCTTGACCTAGAATGGAAAGCAATGATGAATAAAACTTTTCTTCTTCTTCAACTAAATAGGGAATATATTTTTATGTTGAAGTTGCTTTTAAAATTAAGGTTAAGATTATCATTCACATTGATATAACCATATTATGGCTGTTATAATAATAGGGGAATATCTAGTGTGAGAAACTGAAAGTGTAAATAAGGACTAAAAGGTATAATAGATAATGTGAAATAGGAAGAAAAGGGGCAAAGGGGAGCGGGAAGTGGGAGGAGTAGGGGAAAGGAAAGAAGGGAATGGAATTAATATGAGAAAATGAAAAAATGGAAACAGAGTTTTTGTAAATAGGGAGGGATGGAGGGGTTGAAGGGAGGGCAGGGGAATGGGGAAAAAATAAAAAGCAAGAGAGATTATATAAAGGTGCAAATTTCCAATGATGAATGTCATTATATTGTATACCTAAAATGTACCAATAAAACTAATTAAAAATATTAGGGGAATAAAATGTAGATGAAATTGACAATTGGGTCTTTGAGTTAATTAAAAAAATTTTGCTCCCAAAGATATGTGTAATATGTCAGGTGTGGTGGCACATACTTGTAATCCCAGCACTTGGGAGGCTGAGTCAAGAGAATCGCTGTTCAAGGCCAGCCTGGACTACATAGTGAATTTAAGGCCAATCTGAACTACATAGCCAGATCCTGTTTCAATAACGCCAAAATTATATGATGTGTAATATAACAATAAAATGTTGGGTGTGACATGACATTATTAGAATAACAAAACATTAGGCTAATGGTTATTTAAAGATGCCTATCGCCAGTGAGCTATCAGTTTTGTTGGGTTTTTTTTGGTACCAGAGATTGAACTCGGGTCCTTGCACTTGTGCAGCAGGCGGCGAAACCACTGAGCTAAATCCCCGGCCTGTGAGCTATCAGTTTGATAGAACATTTTTCTTTTTGTAGCTACATAGAAAGAATTTTCTAGTTACGCAATTGGGTTTTAGAAACGTTCACAAACATGTAAGAGGTCAATAAAATCAGAATTATGTTGTTACATTTTTAGTTCCTGATTCTAGGTATGTAAACTACCAAAGGAGTATCCTCCCAGAGACTTTATTTTTGTCTTACATTCTTGATGTTCCATAATGGCCATGAAACCATTTTTATTCTTTCTTTGCAATAATTTCTTGACTGCAGCCCATTTGTGGGCCCATCCTGGTCTCTCTTTCTTTTTTGTTTTTTTAATAGCAAACATTTATTGGTACATTTTAGGCATACATAATGATAATACTCATCATTGGGAATTTGCACCTGTACATGGTACATCCTACCCTTTTCCCTCATTCCCCCCTCCATTTTATACACTGTATTGTACACTGTATTGAAATACAGCACAGATAAATTGACTTTCATCTTGCTGACATGTTTATACCATTTAAATGAGTAGTGAAATAAAAAAATGCAAAACTGGTGAGGAATTTTTATCTTCAGGTTCCTTGATTCCATAAATGGCAGTATCATTTCACAATTCACAAAATCTTTTCAGAATTTTACTCTAACTTGGCCACTTCACTTCAGAAAAGTAAATGATGTCCCCACAATCAACATGCTTTACTGTTAAGGAACTCCTGGAATTGGTGATGATTTGATCCCTAGGACCTCATGAAATTCACAGCTTTGATGAAGATTTGCATAACAGCCTTTTGTTGTTGTTTTTCTGAGACAGGGTCTCCCTACATAGTTCAGGCTAGTCTTGAACTCACTATTTGAACTCATGGTGATTCTCCTGCCTTGGCCTCTTGGGTACTGGGATTATAGGCATGCAATACCATGCTTAGCTCCCATAACATCCATTTTTAAAGCTTTCTCACAGGAATTTCCTTGATGTACTACGCAGCACTATTTTATTAAATGTGGCTTGGCAGTGACAATTGCAGTGTCTCTTACTAATTTATAAATCTCTCCTTTTTTTCTTTTTTTGAGACAGGGTTTCACTCTGTAGTTCAGGCTGCCCTTGAACCATCGTGTAGCCCAGGCTAGCTTCAAACTTGAAGCAATCCTCCTGCCTCAGCCTCCTGAGTGCTGGGATTGTAGGCATGAGCCACCGCACCCAGTTTAAATCCCTCTTCTTTACCAAATGACACAGAGTACCACTATAGCTATACCAGATATACTGACAAAGTTTGAAGAAAATCCCCGTTATTTTTACTGCTTCATAAAATGAAGAGATTTAGCTGTATTTTAATGGCATCAAAAAAGCCATTTCTTCAGTGGTAATATGTTCATAATCTATAATATTGCTAAATAAAAACAGCAAGTTGAACCATATCTGTCGTGTCAGCACTTTCGTCTTTTGCCAAAGAATAAAGTTTGAAATTAGCAGCTTCACTCATAAATCTTTTTCAGGAGTTTTTCCCATTTCCTCAATTCATCTAGGCTATCATTTGGTGAGACAAACTGACGTAGAAAAATTAAGCAGGGTGCCTTATTTCTCTTGCCGAAAAAAAGCACTCATCCGTTTTTCACTGAAGACTCTTCATCCTTCCAGTTTTCTTTTTTTGGGGTTCTGTTTGCTTTTGAGATGTTGATGAAGCCGTTCTGTGATTCCAGCATGCTGACAGGCTGAAGCAGGAGGTTCACAAGTTCAAGACCAGCCTGGGCAACTTAGCAAGACCCTGCTAGATATCCAAAGCATGGGTTTGTGTTCTCTAAAATCAAAGAATAAATTCTAGGGACAATGGAAGTTAAGAGTAGGAAAAAAATTATTGAGACAAAGATAGCCCCTGTCTAAGACAGACAGAGGGGGACCAGAAAGTGGGTTACCCGCATCCGGTGTCTTTCACCAGCCCAGGCTGTTATGAGCCAAAGCGGCTGGTTTCTTTTCTACTCTCTCCCTATTTGTATTTTCTTCATCTATGGGTAGAACCAGTTCTCTCAAATGATTTTTGTCATGCCATTTCCAGGGTGGAGAATCTACGTAGACTCATTTTACTAAATAAATCTAAACTTCTCTACTTGCTTTTGGGATCTCCACTATTCTTTCAGCTTTCCAGCAGCATTCAGTATTTATTCTCTAACATGCATGAACATGTCTGCTGGGGGAAAGATGAACTTAGATTAGTGTGCTGAAGAAATGACTCTGGCCCATGGTCACTGTATCAGGTGAAGTGGAGGGGTTTCTGTTGGAGCCCAAGCAGGAGCCAGGAGGGAGGCCATGAACTTGAGATGGGTCTTGGCATGGACATGGGTGACATAAATGGTTTGCAACCTTCTTAGGATGGGTGCTTTCCCAACACCCACTACATTTCTGGAGGGTGTTGGGAAAGCACAACACAAAATGAAGTTTCTTCATTTTCCACTAGTTCTTTCACCCTCAACTTCCATTTAAATGATCATTTCTTTTAAGAAATGTGACCCACCACTCTGGCTTTGTTATCCTGGAAAGCGTTTTTTTTTTTTAAATTTGATTTTGGTCATTCATAGGAGGAAAATAATAACCTGCCCTAAATAGTTGTTTTAAGGCTGAAATAGTTCAATGCTTGTAAAACTTTTAGCTCAGTGCCTGGAACAGAGTAAAAGCTCAATAAAATTTAGCTGTTTGTACCACTACGCCATCTTTCCTGAGTAATCTACAGCAGCTGACTTACATTCCTAAAACACAACCATTAAATCTTGGCACTGGAAGTGATCTTAGAAGGTGTCCTATTATATACTTTATATATGCATATACTATTATATACTCCTTACAGATTTAGAAGTATAGGCTCAGTGGATGGGGAAGGTAAACATCCATCTCTGCTAGTGCCCAAGTTAGAACTTGGATCTCCCAACTCCAAGGTCAGTGTTGCTTTGCTTTAGACCATAAACGTTTTCTGTACATCAGTGTGTTTTTTATCTCAAGTAAAATTCAAGTATCTTAGGGGTATGACCTCTGCTTTGGTGATTGGCCTGCTGAAAAAAGTCTTGGGCCAAAATGCTTCTACCACACTGGCAATACAGAAATTAAATCCAATGCTTTAGGTTACAAATTAGATTACAGTGATTTATGGGCAAAACCATTTTCAGTTCTTACTTGCCACCTAATGGGAGAGATTAAAACAACCTAAATGAGTCATACTTTATTTAATAAGCGTTTTGCAAGGCATATTTTCTAATCATGATTTAATGCTCCCAGGCCTGCATTGCTCTCTGGAAGGAAGTGACCCTTGGGGAGCTGCAATAAAATGGTTAGTGTACCCCTGAGTGTACTCAGCTTAGCACTTGCAAATGTGGCCTTTCCGTTTATTGGGCCCTGAAGAAGAATCCTGCACATCTCCCCTCACTCTCACTCCCCTGGCAATTAGAAAACACACAGGCAGTTCTCTGCAGCATAGGTTAAGAGACCCATCTGACTGGTCAGAATCCTTCACCAATCCAACCAGAGTTTGTTCTCTGGATCCTTGTATTAAAAAACTAATATTACATTATATTTCCTTTGTTTCATATAAAACTAAGCATTCCTCCTAAGAGCCCTAATTGGGATCAGTAGAATGTTTATTCCTCCATTGCCTGACACAGGAAGATTTAGGATTCAATCACACTAAAATAATGGGTTTGTGATTTTCCACAGGGAAATAAATTCATTCACCATTGTCATTGTAGGAAACTTTAGAACTCAGTTCATGATATGATGTCTTTTTAATATTACCTGTGTTTGCTTTTTCTTGCTATCCAGAATTCCATTTCACCTTTCTCATTCATGGTGTCTATGTTTTTAATTCCAATCTTCTTTTACTTCTTTTCCTCACCTCAGTTTTTAACAGTGAACTTTGTGGTTAAAACTTTCCAAATTATCCCCCAAACAATAATAACAACTATAAAAGACTGCCATATTGTTCTTACAATGTCTAACTCTTAAGATAACCAATTTTCATAGAATAGTAGAATTTAGAATCAGAAGGGACTTTAAGAGGGTTCATCAGCCAGACATTTGGGGACTCTTGTTGAAAAGTTTGCCCCTATGTAGGCTGAGTTGTGGGCCCCAAAGGTAGGCTGGAACCTGTGAAAGTTACCTTATTGGAGAGAGGGGTTTTGTAGATGTGATTATTAAGGATCTTGTGGTGAGGAGATAATTCTGGATCATCTGGATGAGCTCCAAATGTTATCACAGGCATTCTTACTGAGGGAGAGGCAGAGTTGACTCTACACAGCAGAAGAGAAAGCATTGCGACCACAAAGGCAGAGACCTGAGTGGTGTGGCCACCAACCAAGGAATCCTGGCAATCATGAAAAGCTGGAAGAGCCTGGATTCTTCTCTGCAGCCTCTGGAGGGATCAGAACCCTGCCACCTCTTGGTTTCTGCCTGCTGGATATGATTTCAGACTTTTTTTCTGTACTGGGTTGAACCCAGGGTGCTCTACCACCTAGCTGCATTCCTATTCCTTATTTTCTGTTTTGAGACAGGGTCTCATTAAACTGCCCAGGCTGGGCTCCAGCTTGGATTCTCCTGCCTCAGCCTTCCAAGTAGCTAGAATTACATGTACCACTGAACTGCCCTGATTTCATGCTTTTTGCCTCCACATGTGAGAAAATAAATGTCTATTGTTTCAAGAGATTGAGCTTGTGGTAATTTATTATAGCTGCCCTGGGAAGCTAATATAATCCTTCTGTAAAAAACTTGAGTTATGTTCTTCTTATTGGCTTAAAGGAGTTTATTATATATTCTGGGCATGAAATCTCTATAGGATGTATAAATTGCAAATATCTTATCTAGGTCCTTGCCTTTTCACTCCCTGGATGGTGTCTTTTCATGATAAGTTTATAATTTTAATGAAATCCAATTTATTAAAATTTTCATTTCTGGTTGGTGGTTTTTAGTTCCTATTTAAAATAACCCATTATTACTCTAAACATTTAGGTCTAAAATCTATCTAGAATTAATTTTTCTGTATGGAATGGAATAGGGGTCAGGATTCATATTTTTCTTATATTCCATTGACCTCAGTACCTTCTATTTTTAAAATGTTCATTTCCTTACTATACTGCACCCATATCTTTGTCATAAATCAAGTGAGTGTATATGTCAGTTTTGGTTGTCTGGGAAGCAGATACCAAGACAGCCTTAGAAATAACAGAGATTTATTAAGGGTAAATGTAAAGGAGAGAAGGATAAATGGAAGAAGGTATAGGAAAAGGCAGGGAAAGCTTCATACCTGTGACGATCATCCATCTATAAGAGAGAGAAGAAAAAGGAGCAAGGTATAAGGAGGGGGCCGGCCAGCAGCAGAGCCAGAGAGAGTCCTAGCTGGGTCCACAGAGAGCTTGGAGGCAAAGGTCACCTGTGGGAGCCATCCTAAACTGGACAGCAGGGACCAGACTCTGAGACTCCTCCATACTCAGTCACCAGCAGAAGCTTCCCAGGAAGAACATGCCTGTCTTAGTTACTATTTCATTGCTGAGACCAAATCCCCCACACCCACAAGTTAAAGAAGAAAAGGTTTATTTTGGCTCACAGTTTGTAGAGGTTTCAGTCCATAGTTGGTTGGCTCCAAGGCAGGGCAGCATAGCAGAAGGGTATCACAGAGGAGGAACAGTCCATGGGATGGCAGGCAAAAAGCAGCAAGCACTGAGCCTTCCTTACCCTTTTGTCCCATCCAGGCTACAAGCCTATTGGTCGGTGCCACCCACACCCAGAATCATGCTAAAGCAACCAGCGGACTAATCCAGTTATCACACATCCATCATCTCACACCTATGATCCAGACATCTTCCAAAAGCCCCTCCTATTAGCACATGAGGCTTTGGAGGGACATCTAGATATAAGTCATAACAGTGCCCTGGACGTGAATGCTGTAGCCGATTGCAAAGGCTCTGTAGCCAGCACACTGTGGTGGTTTCTTGCTTGAAGGAAGATCTGAGCAACACATCTACATGTCTTATCCAGGCCACCCTTGCACCATGCAGATCCACTTCTCCATGCACATTCAGACTCCATGGTTTCCAATAGCCTCTTTCTGAGACAGTGCTTAAAGAGCAAGGTTAGTGGAATGAACAATAGCCATCACTTTTCCAATAGTTCTCAATGCTGCAATAGATATTCATTGCTACCTCCATCCATTTTCCTCAGCTTCAGCTGTCACCTCTGCAAGTCTTTGTGGTTTACTTGATAGTGGCATGCCACGGCAGACCCTGGAAATGTTATTGGAAACTTTTGTAATAGGCTTTAGTCTCTTGTCCAGTGTATGATGCAGGCCTAAGGAAATAAAAAAAACCTGAAAGACGGAATTAAAAGAAACAGAAAGCAGGGCATTAGGATGTCCAATGCTGGCAGAACCAACCGACAGACTGGCTGATGAGTCTAAGGCACTGATTTTTATTGGTAATCAATTGGGGTAAAGGCAAGCTATGTGTAAGGGCAGAACTAAGTATAAGGATATGTAGTTATGTGGTTGTCATGGAAATTATTGTAAGCAAGGCTCATAAAAGATAAGACAAAGCATTCTCGAATTAGGAACAGAATAGACAAAATAGATGGTTGTAATTAGAACCATGTCCTTTTAGTAAGAAGGGTTTAATTGTGGGAACAGAATTCAAGAGTGAGTTATTCTGACCTCAGCATGTAGGCTTTGGCTGGACTCACTTTTATTTTATTTATTTATTTTTGGATCAAACTCAGACCTTGCTCTTGCAAGGCAGTTGCGGTGCCACTGAGCTAAATCCCCAGCCCTGGATTCACTTTTATAAACAAGCCAATTGTGGGGTTAACTCTTTACAGACCGCACTGCTTATAGCCTGCTTTGGGCATAATTAATATCGTAATCTCCTGCAGCATAGCATGTAACCCCTGACTTGTTAGAATCCTTAGAAACCATGCCCTTCACAGGCCAGGGTTGCTGTATCTGCCCACTTACAGTTACACATAAGCAAGGAAATACCCAGAGGCACTCCAGAGCTCATCTGAGCTCACACATATCCCATTTGCCTTGTTCCATGGATCAGTGTTATTTTCCTCTGCTGAAAGCATCACTATTTTCTCATGTGACAGTCCCTAGACACAGACATCCACAGTGCCAGGCAGCAGTCCATGGTCAGTGAGTCCCATGCTTTGTCCCCAGAGGATGCCACTTCAGAGGATGAGAAGCTGTAAGCATGCAGAGAAGAAAGCACCTTACACTCTCAAGGGATATGAGGAAGTGTGGTAAGATGGGGTCACTCCTGCATCTACTCATTGCTCCCTGAACCCATGGCGAGCACCACATGCTGAAGAGGATTGCCTTACAGCTGGTGCTCCACCATGCAACCAGTCCTAGGTGGTGTGGCTTGGGGAACAATCAGTGTGCCCAGGACATGGGTCTAGGTCACACATCCTTCACTGGGGTAGCCCAGACACTAAAATGAATCCTTCAAAGTTAGGCTTTCTTTTCTGAGAGAAGCTGCTTCTCTAGCTTTCTCCTTTTCCAAAACATCTCTCCCTAATCTTTTTTTTTTTGTATTCTAATTTCTAAAGAGAAGCCTCTGTAAACACCCCTTCTCTCCTTGGCTCAAATGAATGGACATGCAGGGAAGTAAAGAGTCTTAGGAGAAGTAGCACATCTGTTTGAAAAGTGTATGCAGACGGTGTTAGAAGTCCCATTTCCTTTTAGCAGCAAGAAGGAGAGGTGGCTAGGAGATGAAGCAGGTCACCCCTCATCCATGATCACACTGTACTCCTGCCCCTTCCTCACAATGAGAACCCTGCACACATGAGCACATGTGGAGACAGACTGGAGGCAGCACAGGGAACTGCCTGTCTCTTTCACAGCTGGCTCTGAATAAACCTTTCTCCCCCAAATTCTATGTCTCCTAAGTTTTGGGGAAGAAGCTAGCAGTAAATCCCCACTTCTGGTAGCACTGGATGGATGCTGTGTTGTATGGTATCAGGCATTCTGCAAGCATCTGAATAGTAGCACTGGCTCATGTTCTTGGCCACAAAGGCAAACAGACCAGGAATAGTTTATATCTGTAAGAGCAGACCCTGAGCCTTCTAGAAGAGTGGGGCGCCTGGTAGACTTGCTGCCCTGTGGCCAGCTGGTTTTCTAGAGAAATAATGCACCCTGAAAGCTTACTCTGGGTCCTTGATGCTGCCAGGCTGTGTATTTGGAGGTGGCATTAACTAGACCAATCCTAATTAGTGGGATCCCAGGACGTTGGGCCCATTTGTAACCATTCCTGAGCATGATCAGAATGCTTATATCTACCTACCAAGCAGATTCAGAATAAATCAGACTGTGGGTTTAGTCCAAAGGGGTCTCTCTTGTGGCCACGGGTGTGAAATGGAGGTGGAGCCTGGTACAAAATCGGTGAATGACGTGACAGTTATGTTTCCTCTAACCAGTTTAACCAGTGGCTCTCAAACTAAGAATATGTACATGTACAGATGGGTACACATACATACACACACATATATGTACAGATAAGCATATATATGTATTATGAATTTTGCCGATGTGAAAAATGTGTATTAAGTTTACAAATAACAGCAAAATGAAAATATTTTTGCTTTAAATTCCATATAGTCAATTGCTTCTTACAGAATGCTTTCTCAATTTTTGCCAAACTTTTATTTCATAGCCAACCTATAATTGCACTTGCAAATGAATTGGTTTGGTAGGGATGTTGATTGGTAGTTTTCTATCAATCAACTTTAATGAGTAAGGCAAAAGGAAAACAACAAAGATATATATTGACCCTTTACTCTTTTACTAATGACATGAATGACTTGTTAGCTGAATTAAATAATAACTTTTAATACTGAAATAATATTTTCTCATTTTTTGTGGTATATACCATATAATGGCTAAAGAAATAACATATTTACGTTTAATCTACCTTATTAAAATTTTTGTGATGTATGTAGTTTATGAAAACAATAAATCAAGCTCTCACTTTAGCAATTGTCAGTGCAAGTGGTATAAATTCTTCCAAAATGGCAATTTCAAACTATTCACATAAGATCACAGAGTGTGAAGTCACACTGTTATAAAGCACTTCTACCATCCAGACATAAATAACCTCAAAAATATAATTCACAGTAAGATGTAGTAATTAGGAAGTAACAAAGTTTGAAGTTTTCTTGCCTTTATTTTAAATACAATTTATTTAATTGTAAGTTTATATAATTATTTTTAATAATAGTTGAGTTTAATAACTGGCTTGCAAAATTCTTAGAAATTTAACATCTGGCTCTGTGAACCAGTACAACCCTGGTGCCTCTCGTCCTACATGAACCTAACCCCAGATGTACCAATTCCATCAAAGGCCAGAATGCAAATTTAATTGAAGCTTGTCTAAATCCAATTTTATAACTTTGTTGGTCTGTCAAGTTCCGACAATGGACTGCTCTAGTACTTGCTCACTGAGAGTCCCATCTCTAGCAGGCACCAGGAATTATTTTTGAGTGGATGCAGATGGCATGGAGTTGTTCCAGAACTTGATGAGTCCACATGGTGCTTCTTCCTCCAGGGCTTGTCAAACACCTGCCAGTGTCTTGTCCCACCACCAACACCTTTAACAGGGGTTGGCTACACAAATGTCCCAACTTCCCCCCAGCCTGGTCCTGTAGCAGTCTCTTCCTGCTGTTGGCCTTGCTAAGCCCTCAGCCTTTCTAGTCCTAGCATTTAGTCTGGAATAGGATTTCGATGTGTGGAATATGCTCTCTCCACAAGCAGTGGAGGTCTACAGGAGCTATGCTTCCTTCTCGGGAGTGAGAGATGCAGGATGCAGCAATTTGTCTTTTACTTTGAAGGTAATGATATGGCTACTTGATGCTAAAATACTTTACTGTTATGACAGGTCTTTGAATCCTTGTAGGGTTTATCTTCCACTCAAAGGAAGGCATATGTCTTAGCAAGACCTCCAGACTTATTGGACAGAGAAGAGGCTGATGTTCCTTCTTCAAGTCTAAAGTGGCAGGGGCTCCCCTTTGTTAAGCAGGTGCAGGCCCCTTCTGTACTCTCAGGAATTTCCGCGGAAGCTGGCCAGTCACTATCTTTGGGGGCCTCAGCCTGCTTTGGCTTACTCATGTGCAGGTTTCCATTCCTTTCCAAACAGGGTGCTGACCTTGGCAGAATGAACTAAACTATATTAGAAATATTCTCTGGAGCTCTGTTATGCTTATGGATTAAATCTTAAGCTTGAGCTTCAATTTTCTTTACCCTCTGGTTGCAGAAGATGAGAACCCGTTTAAAAGAGGTTGATGACAATAGAGCAAAGTAAGCCCAAAAAGGACCTCTGGATTTTATATTTAGCTTTTAATTTCCAACTAATCATTCTCAGCTCTTCATTAACTTTCCCCGAAACATCAACCACTTAGTAAGAGTGCATGGTTGAACTAGCATTAGGGTTATCATTTCTCTTGCATTTCCCCAAAGCCTGAAACATTGCACAAGCTTGTGTATTCCCAGTTTCAGTCAGTTTCTCCTCACTGAGACACAAAACATGACACCCACAATTTAGAGGAGAAGTTTATTTGGGCTCACAGTTTTTAGAGGTTTCAGTGCATAGTTGACTGGCTCCAAGGCAGAAATGGCATGGGAAGGGGCCTGCTGGAGGAAAGCTGCTCAGGCCATGGGGGCAAGAAGCAGAGAGAAAGAAGGGAAGAGCCAGGGAGAAAGACTTACCCTTCTAGGCTAGCCTCCCATGACCCACCTCTTCTCACAAGTCTCCAACTTTTCACAGCACATTTAGCTATCACCAATCCACTGATGAGATGGGACCCCATGATCCAGCCATTTTCCAAAAGCTCCACTTCTTGGTGTATAAGAGCTTTGGGGAACATTCTAGACCTAATCCATAACACCTTCTACCAGGTAGTATCCCTTTTTAGCACCAGTGAGAATGTTCACAGCTGGACTAATAGTAACTGTGCTCCACCTGGCACCAGTGATGGCACTCTTCCCAGCTATGCAGCTGGGTGATGTACACCAAGAGCCCATCTTATCCTCTTGCTGCACCACTTCTGATACGAATTTGGTTTTAGGTTGGGCTCTCTAGCAAGCACACTGACGGAGATCACTTTGCAGAATGTTTCTAGCTTCTAGGATTACCTACCTGGGAAAAAGGAAGGGGAATATTCAGAATTGGGCAAAGGGAGAAGCTGGGCAGTATGCAGCCTCGATGAAGGTCCTGTGGAGCTGAAGCTGAAATGGCCATCAGAGTGTGTGTACTCATTAGGGCAAGAGTGCTGAGCCCATCTTCAGAACCCAGCACCCATCAGTCATTGGATGCACCCTGCCCTGGAAGGGGAGCTGACCTTCATGAGATCATCCCTGTCAGGCTCCCCAGCTCCTAAGAACTGTGAGTGAGGGCTTCCTGCCAGCGGCACTCCCAGCAGCTGGCTTGAGTCCTTCAGGTCTGAAGGGGGATCTGGGGAGCTCGTCCTATTCCTGGTTAGGGTCCGAAGAGTTCCCTAAAGAAGAGATAGGGACTTTAATTTGACCTGCTGGGTGGGTTCTTGACTTTGCTCACTGGAAAAAGATTTCAGGACCCTTCAGTGAGAAGCACAGACAGGTTTTATTAGGTAGAGTTGAAGTACACACTCCTGGAAAATAGAAGGCAGGTCTTCAAGATTACTGTGCAGAATGTTTCTAGCTCTTGGGATTAACTGCCTGGGAGAAAGAGAGGAATTCCAGACATGTGCGTTCTTGGAGGTATCCTTCAAGGCATATGATCTAAGGTGTTTTGCTGAAAACATTCTTTGACCTCTTTAAATCTGTTTCTTCATCTTAAGATCAGGTTGCTGCCATTTACCTATCAGTAGGGTTAATTTATGGATTTAGAAATCTTTAAAGGATTTGATGTGATGGGCCTGGAAGAAAAAAAAAGCCAAGGGGTTAAAGATATGGAGTACAGCGATGGATAACTGGGTACCTTTGTGTCCTGAAATTATGGTTTCCTAAGCAATCCAGGAATGATTTAAAGTGGGAAGGAGGATGTGTGGGATTTATATGCAGACACAAGGTTGTTTTCTGTAAGGCACCCAAGCACTGGTAGATTTTGATATCTGTGAGGTTTCTAGGCTCAATCCTTCCTCACCTTAACAATGAGGATGGCATTATTTTACTTTACTAGTGCTAGGGATAGAATCTGGGGACTCATACATGTTAGGTAAATGATCTACCACTGAGCTACACCCTCAGCTCCTGATTGCAATATTTAAAGAAAAGAAAAATAATCTTTGAAGAAGACAGAGTTTAGGAGCCAAAGCCAATGGCCTTACCTGGTTCTCTGAGTATTTACTGAGCTGGAGAAGGTCAAACACACGCAAAGCCAGAAACTGATACTCAGACCCATGCAACCTCTTAGACAAGAAGAAAGAAGTTTTCTTGGCATCCCTGGATGGCCTCAAGTGAAATAAATCAGACACACAAGTTTAAGTTCTTTTATTTGAAAAACCCAAAATAAAAGTAAAAAGCAAAACAAAGCACAGATAATAGGAAGCAGGGAGATCTTTTCTAAGTGGGAATGGGAACAAGAGGTGGAGGGGGGAGGGAAAGAAAGGCAAAAGGATAACAAACAGAATCCAAGGAAAAGTGGAAATAGAGCTTTTTCAAATGGGAAGGATAAGAGTTGGTGAGAGCAGGGAGGGTTGAGAAGGGAAAGGGAGAAAGAAAAGAAAAAGAATTAATATGTGTTATGTACATGTGCCAACTCCCCATGACAAGCACGATCATTATGCACCGCAAACATGTACTGAAAAAATACATTAAAAAATTTAAACAATAACCTAGGAAGAAACAGCTCAGAAACCAACTTACCTCCAGACCTCCCCAAACAGCTGGTAGAGCAGCTGCACCCTCCCCACCCGCTTAGCTCAGGGCTGCAAGAGAGAGCCCCAGGGTCTCAGTGGTCTGGGATGGGGGAGGGAGTTCCTTCCAAGTTGGGAACCTTTTGCAGGTTGCTGGGCAGCTTAACAGATGAGGAGCAGAAACCCAGGGAGAAGAGAACATGCCTACTCATTGGTGCTGACTGACCCTATCAGATGTCCAGCGGGTCATCAAGACTTGTAAAAATGCAAAGGAAAGGACTCTTCCCAACCATGGTAGTGTCCCGCCTCTTCGGTTTGTCAGTTTCTATCTTGAATAATTTACAAGTCTAAGAGAATGAGTTTGCTGTTTCTTCCCCTGGACTCATCCTTCCCACCATCTGTTGGCGGTGCTCCAGGCTGGGTTGTAGTGGGGGCTAGGGTTACAGAGGGTGCAGCTGAGCCGGAGGGAGACCACGAGCCTTAAATACATACAGACTGTCCTTGGTTCTCAAAGCTCTTGCCGCTGGCCGGGTGAACGTTGTCTCCTTGTTAGAGATGGCACCTTAAGCCCAATAAATTATTAATTTATTTGACAAATATTAATCAAGTAAGCTTTATGTGGAGTTAGTCTTCCAGCCACAGGGGATCCGGGTCCCCAGTGACATTGCTAAGGTAAAGGACGACAGGGGACAGTGACAGTGTAACAGGACACAGTATCTGCTGATTAATGTGTTTGATGCTTAGAAAAGATGGAGTAACAAATGGGGTGATACAAAGCGATGGCTTGGTGAATCCCTGAATGATCACATCTCTGGAAGCAGTCTGTCTTTGTTTTTTGTTGTACCAGGGATCGAGCTTGGGAACTTGGGCTTTTGAGGCAGGCGGTGGAACCACTGAGCTAAATCCCTGGCCCTGGAAGCAGTCTGTTTTTTTATCAAAAAATTTATGTTCTGACTTTTTTTGCAGCAGTATTCATAATTTACCTAACTTTGAGTATTCAGTATTTCACTTTAAGACAAAGAAAAGAAAAGAATGTTTGTGCTGAAGCAACAGCATCACCTCCACAGTCCCTTTCCCAGGGCCAAGACCCACACCCACACCCACACCTCAAAGGAGGAGAGGCTCATTTGGCTCAGTTTCAGTGGATTCAGTCCATGGTCAGCTGGCTCCAAGATAGAAACAGTATGACAGGAAGACGTAGAGGAGGCAAGCTTCTCACGGAAAGGAGAGAAGGAGGGGAAGAACTAGGGACATCCTTTCCAGTCATGCCCACCCATGACCCACCTTCATCCAGGCTGCAACTCACTCCTCATAGCACACTCAGCTATGAACTTAATCAGTGGATGAATCCACCGGTGAATATAGCCATCTCCATGATCCAGTCACCTTCTGAACACATGAGCCTTTGGGGCGTGTCCTTTAGGGCATGTGCTGGTTTAGATCTAGAAAGTCCCCTTAAAGAGCTATGTGCTCAGAGGTTGGGCTTTTGGAAGGTGATTGTGTCATCAGGGCTGTAGCCTCATCAGTGGCCTCATCCTCTAAGGCAGTCAGAGCTGAACGTGCTGTTAGGAGATGGGGTCTGGGTGGAAGAGGCCAGTTACTGGAGGTGTGACCTGGAAGGGCTCATCTCCCTCCCTGCCTCCTTCCTTCTTTCTCTGCTTCCTGGCCTCCGTGATGTGAGTGCTTTCTTCTGCCAGACTTTTCTGCCATGTTCCGCTGCCATCCCATTTCTGCACTGGACCCAGCAGATTGTGGACTGAAACTGAGCCAAAATTAACCTCTCCTTCCTTAAGTTGTAGATGTCAGGTATTGCGTTTCAGTAAGACAGGACATTTTAGATGTAAATCATAACGCTTCCTAACACTTTGTAATACGTGGTTTCTGTTCTCCAGTCCATTGGTCATGTCCAGGATATAATCATCTCTGCATCTCTAATGTGTTCACACACTTTACTCTTTCTAGAAACTGGTTTTTGTATATCTCAAGTATTGTCAGACACCTTGCTACCTCAGGGTATTTGTGCTTTCTGCTTTTTCTTCCTGGAATTTTCTTTCCCCAAATATCCTCCAGGCTGTCTCCTCAGCTCTGCTGGCTCTCCTCTCAAACGTCTTGCATCATCAGTAGAGTGCCTTCTTAGGCTGCCCCATCTAGGACAGGCACTACTTCTCCACAGCACACCTGTTGCTCTGTGACCCTGCCTTCTCTCAGGTGCATTTGCTGCTCTCTCCCATTGCATATTTGCTTATTTTCTTCTTTCCCTAACATAGTGTAAGCTCGTGAGCTGAGCCTCTAACATCCAGAACAATTCTTTCCACCCAAAGCAAAAACAAACTCTCAATAAATGTTAGTGAATGGATGTTATTTGTGTGAAGGTTTAGTAACTTTTCCAAATTTATTAAGGTTGGTCTCCACAGTTTTTCCTAAAGGTCTGTGATGAAGGCTGAAGAGTCTATGCTGGAAGGCTGAAGGTCTGCACTAGAAGCCAGGAGATGATGTCCAAAGTGAAGGCGAAGGCTGGAGCTCCTCTGAAGAAACAGAAGCAAATCTGTCCTTCTTCATTTCACCTTTATACCATCCAGACAACAAGCTGCCCTAGGGTGGGTCTTCCACACCTTAAAATGTGGAATTGCTGAGCCAGTTTAGTTGAGCTTCTTTTAGTCAAGTTGACACAATCTATCAACCATCACATTAGTTAAGCCCTTTTTTCTTTTCCAAACCCACACTTGCTTCTGGTATGATCAGAGCACTTCACTGAGTGCTCACAAGCCATATTTGGTCATCTGCTCTGTACAGTTTTATCATTTGGTGACAGGCTTTCTTATCAATAGAATCTGCTCATTACATTTTAGAAAACTGAGCTAACTGAACTCCAGGTTCCTGGCTCTTCTCTATTACTTCAGTTATTTCTTATAGAAAGGCCTTTCCCATAGTTATCTTCTTACTGCAGTTGCTCCATATCTGGCTTTCCTTTTAATGTTCTGAAATCTAGCTGAGAAAACTTCAAACTCCAGGCACTGTCTCTTAATCTGTTGCAGAAAAAAAAGAAAGAAAAGAAAAAGGGACCAATTTTAGATAGGATGCAGCTGAACAACCTAAAGGTGATGCATACCTCCCATTTGATATCACTTTATATAACTCAGAAAAGTAATAGTAGTAATACCATCTCTCAAGATGATTTTCATGAAAACAACAAGTTCTTTGTCCCCTTTTTTTTTTTTTTTTTTGGTACTGGGAATCGAACTTGGGACCTTGCACTTGTGAGGCAGGCAGTGGAACCACTGAGCTAAATCCCCAGCCCCTGTCCTCTTTTAAATAAAAGTGGTATTGTATAATCTAAATGTTTGGTTTTAATTGTAGAACATATGGGAATCAGTCATATATATCAAAAATTTGACCTAGTGATTCCTTTTTCCCAAGTATTTCTTAGCTTGTTCCCTCTTCTCCATGTAGACTTTTAATACCAAAGAGAAAAACATGAAATGACCAGTCCTAGAAATGGGAAGTTGGTACTCATTCTTTGTGGCTTTCAATGGCATGGAAATGAGCCAGAATGTTGCAGGTGACTTTCAAAGAATCATTTCATGAAAAAGTATTTGTGGGAGATTAGAAAAATTCAGAAATGTACAAAAATGAAAATAAAACCCATGTGTAATCCCTCCACTGGTAACATTTTGGCGTGTATTCTCCCATTCTTTATTGGCATGCATATATAAAATTATTTAGTGGACACACACTAGTACATATATACTTATTAAACATATGATTGTTTTATTTACTGGAAGTGATACTATAATATTGTTCTACTATGTTCGTTTCTTTGGTTTTTTTTTCACTGGTACTGGGGATCAAACCCAGAGAGACTTTACCACTAAGTTACATCCCCAGCCCCTGTTCTATTTTTTGAGACAAGGCCTTGCTAAGTTGTTCAGATGATACTTGAACTTGAAATCCTCCTACCTCAGCTCCCAAAGTACGGCAATTATAGATGTGTGCCACCATACCTGACTGCTATTCTTTAAAAACTGAACAATAATTATCAGTATTTTCTTCTACAACTCAATTTATTGTTTTACTTAGGTAAGAACTTTAAGACATTTTTTGTGCCCCTATCTTTTAAAAATAAAAATAATATCCTTTGAAAAACATGTAACGAAAATATATTTCCATGTCAATAAATATAGATTCACATTATCTTTTCTTACTGTTGATTGGGAGGTTTCTGAGGATTGAAGCCAGAGCCTAGACATAACACATGTGTGTTAGTTACTTTTCTCTTACTGTTGAGACAAAATACCCGACACCAAAGTTAGGGGGAAAGGGTTTATTTGGCTTACAGTTTGTAGATGTTTCAGTTCATAACTGTCTGGCTCTGAGGCAGGGATGGTAAGAAGCATTGCAGAGGAGAAACAACATGGTGCACATAAGGTAGCAAAGGCAACAATGGACCTTAACAGCTTTGTCCTGCTCCTTTTATCTTATTCAGACTACCTGGATTAGGGCGGTGCTAAATCAATCACTCACACATAGTGGTTTAGTAATCACATGCCCTTAATCTCAGCATCATACACTCTAGGTTCAGCAACCTCCAAAATAGCCTATGACCACATGAGGCTTTGGGGGGACATCTAGACATAAACCATAACAACATGCTAGACAAGTACTGTATCACTGAGTTACAACCCCAGCCCCTTTAAATTTTACTTTGAGACAAGATCTTGCTAAGTTGCCAGAGCTGGCCTTGAACCTGCTATCCTTTCCCCAACAGAGTGTAAGCTCTGTTCTCTGCTTCCTGGCTGCAATAAGGTGAGCAGCTTTGCTCTGCCAGGCCCTTTCACCATGATGATCCTGACTTGGATCCAGCCAACCATGGACTGAAACTCTGAACCAAAATAAACTTCATCTCCTCTAAGTTGTGGGTATCAGATATTTTGTCCCAGCAACAAAATGGCAATGAATACAGGTGGGCACATGATTACTTCAATTATTCCAGTGAAAACAGAAAAGGAGTGGATCACAAGATCTCTTTCTAATTCCCATTAGATGGATCTGTCAAACTATGATCTGGAATGTTTGAAATTCTGTAGGTTACAAATTATGCACACTTCAAGTATTTAGAATAAAGATATGCATGTATAAACTCAGACCTCCTCTTTTTCAAATGAATTGGCAGAGAAGTATTTACTTAAGAGAAGCAAGTCAAAGGCATGAGGGTAAAAACATAGAACTATTTGGGTAAAATGGTTTGGTGGAGTGTAGACAGCACAGAAAACTTTGAGAATGTGTATTTCTCCTCCTCCTCCCATCTCTTAACCCCTATTATCCACAGGTACATTTTTCATTTGGGGCCACTGTAACATATTAACATTTTAAAGGCAAATTTAGAAGTCCCTGTGTTCTACATTTCTATCCCAGGGAAGTTTTTAAGAATAGAGATGAACACTAGTTTTCTCTCTTTTACTTTAGTTTATTTGTAAGCTTATAATTTAGCTACTCAGATGAGTGGGATTTCATATTAGCATCCTTTTAATAAAAATAAAACTATGGGTTTACCTGTCCATTTAAATCTCTGCTGCAGCTATTGATAAGGCTCTGAAGCCCTGATGATCCTCTTGTAGAGTGGTGATTAGATGGTACTTGACAGTACATTCTCTGGAAAGCTGGCCCCAAGTGCTACTGTGGTGAAGATGCACTTATGACTGGTTTGTTTCAATTGCTGATATGATAAGAAAGAGGCCTGTTGATGTCTGCATGATTTCCAGTCACTGTGATTCTGACTTGTGGTCCTGCAGGGTTTGCTTTGAATATTCCACAGTTTAGGTAGAAGCTGAAATCAAGAGCAGGAGCAGGAGGTCTAGGACTGTATTGCACATGGAGTTAAGGGAGTGATATAGGGGAAAACATGACTCTAAACTGCTAGGTGTCCGATATGCTGAGCTCATGTTCCCAAAATTGAGGAATGAATTTTAAGGAACAACAGAGGTTAAGAGTAGGAAAAATTATTGAGACATAGCTCCTGAGAGATGGGAAGGGGACTTGAAAGTGGGTTGCCTTGGGAACCTCATTCTTAGGACCTGAAGGGCAAGGGAGAGGAACCTCAGGCTTAGTAATAGTAGATTGTGCCTTAAGGGCCAGAGGTGTCTGGTTTTACTGTGGCTTACATTTATACTTTGAATGTAAGTAAGGATTGTCTCTTAATGCAAAGAACTTCTGAACATAAGGAAATTTTGACCATTTTCCCTCCGTCTTACAGTAAAATACTAGTTATGAAATAGTACCATAATCAATATTTTCCTCTGCATTTTATTTTGTCTCTAGGGGTAGGCAGACAATGTGCAGGTGCAGAAAAATATTAAACAGCTCTTTCTCAATATATGAGGGTTGAACAATTTCTAGTGCTTAAGAACACATTCTGAAGGGTAAGAGAATTCAACATTGAGTTTCCCATCTGCAAAACAACTAAGGGAAAACAGGGATTCCTTTTAATCCCTACTTGGTTTCTATGTCCTCTCAAGGTGACCCCTGAGGTAACCTGCTCCAGAGCAGGTAGCTGCTATCTGGAGATTAACCAGAAGATAGGTCAGGCTGGACTAGCCACCCTTACCAATGCATGCCCCTATCTTCTATGGAAACTCACACTCCTAACTTCAACACATGTTTCCAAAAGCACAAGCTACAATTGATTCCAACTATAACAGTCATGTTTAAAGAAGGAAGAATTCTGTCTTAGTTATTTTTCTCTGGTTGCTGAGACAAAATACCTGACACCCAAGGTTAAAGGGGAAAGGGTTTATTTAGTTCAGAGTTTGTAGAGGTTTTAGTCCATAATTGCCTGACTCAAAAGCAGGGTGGCAGAGGAGCAACAATTTCTGGTAGACAGATAATAGCAAAGCAACAAGAGACATTAACAGTGTCTTCCTGCCCCTTTTATCTTATCCGAACTACTCAGGGTGGGTAGTACTCACACCCTTAATCCTAGTGCCCTCCAGCATAGCATTGCATCATGAATGAATCATACACTATAGATTCAACCACCTTTGAAAAAGCCCCACCTAAGACTGCATGAGGCTTTGGTGGAACATCTAAACACAAGCCATAATACACGGCTAGCAAAATTAACCAATAATCAAGAGACTCCAACAGCTGCTTTCCAATTCTTTGAAAAAGAGTGGGGGTAAAAATTGAAGGGAAAATTGGAAGTGGTTGGAGCCTTCTCCAGTCTGCAAAAGAGATCACTTCCAGAGATAGAGGTAAGTAATGGCTCAGAAAAATCCTACTCTGGGCCTTAGGCTAAAGAAGTCCCCAAGACATTTGTGTTGTCTACCTAATCACCTAAGCAACCTTCCTTAGCAGCAAGACAAGGAGAAATTTTACTCAAAATCCACTGTAAAATTTCTGTCTCTATATCTGCAATACACATATGAAACTCACAGGTTAAAACTTGTATTCATCATCCAGCAACTACAACTTGCACATTAGTGAAAGTACTTCCCTCCCCTACACACATAATGAGCACTAGGCCTAGGAAGGGAGAGAAAGCCAGGAGGTTGGGGATTGTCCCTTAAACTGAATGTGTTTTTGTCCCTTAAATATTGTTCTTTAGGAAATAGCTCCTTCTGGTTTCACTCAGAAATTCCTTCCTTCCACAGGGTCTCAGGTTCAATTTTCTGAACCTGGAAGATTGTGCCCAGAACACTAAGTGGGGACATTGCTTTTATCTATGTTTTCCTGGACAGACAAAATCCTGATGTCTCATCTAACCTGGAGATGGGTATGTGTTCCTCAACTAAGATGAATTCCCTGTCTTCAGTGTTAGCAAATGCTCATTTTCTATGGGCTCAATATAAAAATTCTTAGTTGTTGGATAGGAGGGAAAGGTTGAGACAGTTCAGGGTTCCTCCCTGTCTAATCTTTAATCTCTACAAAAGGAAAGTACAAAGTGACAAGAAAAGAGGAGAAATTAGATCAGAAAAAGGAAGTCTTTTCTTTTCACAGTGAGTTATTGAGATAATTTGCCCATGAATTATCATCTTCAGCCTGGAAAGGCAAAAGTGGGGAATCTTAAGAGCTGAAATTGCTTCCTCATCAGTGGAAGATTAGACCAGAAAAGAAACTGAGGCAGAAAAGGCTTGATATTCCCTTCTAGAGTTTAGAGGAAGGATCAGGCCAAACTGCCTCTGTGAAACTCGTCCTCCATGTCTTAAGAGTAGCTGCTGGCCTATTGCCTTTAACTGGCACTTATAGTCTCATGCTTTATTAATAGGCATGTATATTTTCTAACCATAAACTAGATTTAATAAAAGACCCATTTTACAGCATTTCGTAAATTCACATTTTGGTCAGTATCAAAATCCACTAGTGGACGCTCAAACTATTTTTCTCTAGCACTGCTACCTAAGATGAGACAATAAATCACAATAGTTGAAACAAATCAAATAGGTCAAGCAAGAAGCACCAATAAATTCAGCAACTAGTAAGTCCTAATGCAGTGCATACAAAACAGAAATACAAGACCTTGTCTGTAAAAAAAAAATGTACCATCAAAGAAACACCATAATCTTCCCATGTTCTCAATTTAAATTTACCATCATTTAAACAAAAAATAATGTGTAAAAAAATAAGGCATAATGACAAAGAGGACAATCTCTAGTTACCTAAATGAGTCATGATCCAGAATCCATGCAACAAAAGCAAACTTTTACCTCCTTCCAATTATCTCAGTGGAATCTCCAAATGATATAGGGGAAATAATATAACTTTCAACCTACTAGATGTCAGATATGCCAAGTTTGTGTTCTCCAAAATAAAAGAATGCATTCTAAGGAACAAATGAGGGTAAGAGTAGAAAATATTTATTGAGAGAGTTAGCTCCTGAGAGATAAGAAAGGACCCCGAAAGTGGGTTGCCATGGACCCCACTTCACAGAGGAACTTTAACAGAGCAAAATCACAAAGTAAGTGCAAAATCACAAGGTGGGTATAATGTGGATCTAAACTATGATCAACCAGTAAGATTATAAATATAGCTACTTAGATAATATTGATCCATGGGGAAGCAGGTCACATAGCAAATGTACATGAAAAGAACAAAAATCTTTTAAGGAAGGGAGGAATCAGGAGGCCCTGGTCACCCACCTAGGTGACTGATGTCTATCTAGACTTTATTAGAATGGGTGATACCAATTATGGTATACTCTTTAATTTATTGCTTATCCCTCAGGGAGGCATGTAGACCTGGTCTTTCCATCTTTATCTTCAGGCCCGGCCTTCAACAGATGTGCCTCCAGCCACAGTTGTGATGTGTTCTAGTCTTCTGCATTGACTCTCTTGAGAGTCTAGCCCTGTCTGACTGCCTATAACATTTCTACCTAAGTTAGCTGTCTGTAATAGGAGGAATTTGGCTAGCATCTCCTACTCGGTGTTTGTATGAGCACATTTCTCAAAAGCACCGCCCTGTATTTCCTGTTATTTTCCACAATTTGGTTAGGATAAATAGTGCGATTTACTCAAATATAAAGAATAACCAAAGTTGGAGTAATTTTAACTCAATTATATAGCTTATCTTTATAAATAATGGATTTTCTCCTAGTGTGTATTCGTATAGGCTGACTGCAAGAGCCACATATCCTGTTTCTAGCTAATATATTTTCATGTATTTCACATCACCCAGCAGCTGCTGGGCTGATATCCATTTGTGACAGCCCTGGCTTGCTTTCGTTGTGGTGTGGCTGGTTGCCTGTATTCTGTTCACACACTGACACAACAAGTATAATTGGAATATGGAAGAATGGACCAAAACTAAAGTATAAGATAAATTGATCTTTTTTCTTTCAAAATCAAATGTTCCACCTGAATTGAAATAATATGTGATGAGCGGGGGAAATAAAACCCCCACCAAAGTATTTTCTTTATCTTTATAAATCATTAGTTGTCTCTGCTTGACAGCTTCTCTTTATTAGTGTTCAAAATTGCCTTTATTGTACCTCTAGGACCAATTACTTTTCTAATTAATTACCATTATTATCATAAGTAAGAACTCCAGAATTTCAAGTCAGGTGTTCAGAGGAGCACATATCCTTTGAGCTGCCTATCATGCTGGGTTATTGTTCTTGTTCGACATTTCTGAATTTTTCCTTACTCTTTCTTTATATTCATAGTATTATTATAGACAGCTAAATTAAGTAGAAATAGTATAGGCAGTCAGACAGTGTTGGGCCCTTGAGGGAGTCAGTGCAGAACATATTACAACATGAGAACACATCACAACTGTGGCTGGAAGCACATCTGTGGAAGGCCAGACCTTGAGATAAAGATGGAATGACCAGGTCCATATGCCTCCCCGAGGGATAAGCAATAAACTGAAGATTATACTAAAATTGATATCATCTGTTTTAACAAATTCTAGATAGACATCAGTCACCTAGGTGGGTGACCAGGGCCTCCTGATTCCTCCCTTCCTTAAAAGGTTTTTGTTCTTTTCATGTACATTTGCTATGTGACCTGCTTCCCCATGGATCAATATTATCTAAGTAGTTGTATTTGTAATCTTACTGGTTGATCATAGTTTAGATCCACATTATACCCACCTCGTGATTTTGCACTTACTTCATGATTTTGCTCTATTACACTTCCTCTGGGAAGTGGGGTCCAACCCACTTTCAGGGTCCTTTCTTATCTCTCAGGAGCTAACTCTCTTAATAATTTTTTCCTACTTTTAACTTCCATTATTCCTTAAAATTCATCCTTCAATTTTAGAGAACATGAACTTGGCATATCTGACAACAGGTTAAGAGTTATATTTTTCCCCTTAATCGGTGTTTTAAATTTAGAATTGTGACTGCTTTGATAAATGACAAAGTTAGCATGACATTCTTCAAATTATAAAGATAGAATGATGTCATCTCTATATTATATTTAAAGTTTTTGAAATTTAAATAGTTAAACTGTGGGCCATGACACAGTTATTTGTCTGAAAATACAGAGTAGCTCTTCTGGCTCTTTGACCTTCCTTTGATCAAGATGGTGCTGTGAGCTCATTTCATTTCCTCACAGCATCCACAGCTGACTTCCACTAAACCAGTTGGCATATGCTATGTGTACAGAAAGATTTTACAAGGGATCCATGAGCTTGGTAAAATAACATCATCAAAACCTCAACCTCCATTGTCCTCGACTGCTTCAACATGTACCTGCAACTGTTACATCAGCCTTGTTCTTTCTCTTTACCTCCACAATCACCTTTCTCTCGATTTACAAACACAGGGCATACCCCTCCCCCAGAATGATATTGTGCCACAAGTGTCAAAACTGCTGAGCCACCAAACCAACACAGTGTAAATACTGGTGTTGGCCACTTTGCCCAGAGCTCATGTTTGCTCTGCCATGCTCTCCTGTGAAGGGTGAATTTGACACTGGGAAAGGGATGTTTTAAACCACAACGGCATTGGCATAAATGGAATGTAGAGGGAATCTGGTTGTTACAGGGATTAAAATAATGTGCCTATTCAAGCTTTAAAGATAAAATCATCTTTTTTTTTCCTAAGGCAAAGTGTTCATATTCGACCAACTGTTTGGATAATATATAGTGACTTTGCCAGTTAGGTTGGTTTGTATTTTCCATAAATTGAATGTGTTATTTCTCAGCTTCAAGAATCTGATGAAAATATAGTCAAAGTATGAGTGTCGGGAGATGGTTTTCCCTGAATAGCTCATGTCCTTGTGCAGTTTAAGCCTTCTGAGAAAAGGACATGTTTAAATAGCAAAAGGCCTTGGAAGCTAGAAATAGCGTATCCCTCAGGAGAGATTGAGAGACACTCCTACCCTCTCTGAAAATGTCGGCTGAATGAGTTGCTTTTAAGTAAAAGAGTAACAGAGACAAGAAACAATACTTGGTTAAGCATTCTAATGTACTTCCCAGAAACAGAAAGGGGCCGCCAATTATTTGCTTTTTCAAAAATGGAGTGAGCATCTACTGAGTTGTCAGCTGATATTTTCACAAAGTTTAACAAAACTTTAAAAAGTTGTGGCATATAACATGGAAGGACTCCAAAGAATGGAGTCGTTGCTATGGCACAATCCCTCTTTCCATTTTCACTAGTACACAAGAGCAATCTATAAAGACAAAACTAGAATTGGAGTTGATGCTTCAGGTTTTCTTCTTCTAGTAATAGGTAATAGTGATCTGAGATACAAGAATAAATACTCCCCCCCACCCCAAAAATGGTCAGAATAGTCTACTAAGGTCTGAATATTGTATCCTGAAAAATTCATGAGTTGAAGCCTAACTTCTCAGGTATCAGGAGGTGTTACGCCCTGAGGGTGAGACCCACATAAATGGTACTTGTGCCCTTATAAAAAAGGTACCAGAGAGCTGCCTTGCCCCTTTCAGCAGGGGAGGACACAGCAACAAGATGTTACCTTTGTGAAAGTGAACCCCACCAGACATTGAATCAGCGAGCACCTTGAGCTTGGGCTTCTCAGCCTCCAGAGTTATAGAAATGAATTTTTGTTATTTATAAGCTGCCTAGTCAATGGTATTTTGTTATAGTGTCCCAAATAAATAAGGGTATAGCTACAGCCATTTTAAGAGATGTATATTTTGTTTAATAAAAATTATAATGTATTTTTATTGATTGTGTATTAATAATTGTAATGACAACTTAATCTAAAATAATTTTAAAAATCGATAGTGCCTATAGCCAAAAGGAAGATTAAATTTATAGGCGTATTTTGGTACAGAGAAATGAGACAATAAATGAAAGAATTTCAAGCACAAAAGAATGTTACACTAAGATAAAATGCTGTGAAGGGAAGTGGAATGACTATATGGGTTTGAGAAGAAAAAAAGATTTAAAATGAGTGTGTTTACATTAGTATAAGTAGATGATCCTAGGCTTCAGCTGTTACTCTGTTTGGATACCACTGGATATACATAGAGAATAATTTTTCTGTTTTATTTTATAATGCCAGCACTTGATGCATCGTAATATTTTCAAGTAATTAAATTTATACTTAAAATTCAAGTATAAATTTAAAAGTGAAATTTGGTACACAGTTAAAATATAAATGAGGGGAAAATGCTACTATTATCCCAAGTTCTGTAGGATGTCCAACGACATTTTGGCAAGCAGTGTCTTCCTTTTTATTTTCCATAGAAAGAATCATAGCAGTGATTAGTTTTTAGTCCAGTTAAAAATCTGTGCTGATAGTAATGTGGGAACAACAACTGGAAGAAAGAAGACATAAGCAGGGCATTTATTTCTCATGCCTGAGGTTCACAGAGGAGATTCGCTGAACTGTAAGGAGCTTGGCCACTGTAATCACTAGCAGACATAATTTAGAGGGGGATGAAGGAAAGGAGAAGCGCCTGTTGGCAGAGGGACCTTTCAGAAGGAGCTCAACAAAGGTGGCTACTAATTGAAAAGAGTCCATGGAAACAAGATAGAGGAGCAAAACAGTCTGTGAGTTGACATTTATTTAGGGAAGGGTGTTAGAGAAGGTCCTTTGTATTTTCAAGAGTGGAAGAAAGGAGTAGGAAGGAGCTGAGAAGACTTAAGTTATCAAATTCCACTAGGAAACGTAAAACAGATAGGTCCCAGCTCAAGAGGACAGTTCTGAGGAGGAGGAAGACACTCAATAGGAAAAAGGAGCGTTTTGTGGGTGACGAAGGAGAACACATATGTATACACACACATGAATAAGGAGAAAAAAGCAATGGGAAATATCTCTTCTTTGGTAAGTAGTGGAAAAAGACCGCAGAAATGATACTAAAAATGAGGCCAAATTTAAATAGCTTTCTTTTCAGCTCAGATTAACATGTCAATGTGCCATAATTACACTATTTTATCTTCTATATCATGTAAAAAACTCAGTAAATACTGAATGAATAGCAGCTGTTTTCAAGGTACTCTGCTAGATGTCAGGGCCTGTGTGGGTAAATATAACCTGATCCCTGCCCATGAATTACTTAAAATCTTACAAAAACAAAAGAGCATTGTCTTAATTACTTTTCTCATTGCTGGGGCAAAATATCCAACACCCACAAGTTAAAAGACAAAAGGCTTCTTTTGACTTACAGTTTGTAGAGGTTTCAGTCCATAGGTGGCGGACTCCAAGGCAGGGCAGCATGACTGAGGGGCATCACAGAGGAGAAACAGCTTATAGCAGGACAGGCAGCAGTGAAGAAGCAGCAATGAATCTCCCTTTCCCTTTGATCTCATCCAAGCTACAGGCCTTTTGAGTGGTGCCACTCATACACTGGGTGGGGCTTCCGTCTTCAGTAAATCCATTCAGCTACACCCAGAACTATGCTAATTCCATTTACTGGACTCTTTTAGTACCACACACCATTAGTCCCCAAATCACATACCCTAGATCAGTGGTAGTCTACCTATGGCACTTGTGTTATTATGTTTTTCTTTTATGACAAAGGATGTGAATGTAAAGTTGTTTTTTTTGTGTTTTTTTTTTTTTTTGGTACCAGGGATCGAACTGGGGATCTTGCTCTTGCGAGGCAGGCAGCAGAACCACTGAGCTAAATCCCTGGCTCTAGAGTTGTTTTTCTAAACTAAAACCTCAGTATTCAGGTTGTTGTGCCCAGATTGCCAAGTCCCAAAGACCACCAGGAGGCCGTTTCCGATGTAAGCACACGAGGGTCGTTTATTCAAGCTCAAGCAGGGACTCTCAATTGTCACCGACACAGCGGATCGAGATTGAGAGCCCCGAGTTCCAAATTAGCAGGGTTTTTATTGAGATTACAGCAAGCTTTGGTCATTAGCAGCCATATGATTGGCTAGTATTTAGCAAGTATGAAGTGCAGAATTTTGATTGGCTAGGCTCGTTGGGGGTTGGAGGGGATTATGTATAGGTTTTTACAAGAAGAATGGGGGGACAAAGGTTAGTGGTCTACTGTCACGTACTGATGGTCAGTAGACATCCTGATAATGGCCACGACCACCCTGTGTGGACAGTCAGCATGTTAACAGATTGTCCTATAGATAGTGGGCCTGGGACATTTGTTTCTAGGGCAAACAGATGGCTGAGTAATAAACTTAGGAATCCCGAGTTGTGGATTACGTCCTTTGTCCCAGTTCAAGCACAAATTTGAGAGAACAAAGGAGACTGCTCCAAAATGGAGTCATTCTGGTCCCACAAGGTTTAATTACAGTGTTGGCACTTTGCAATGAATAAGTGGGTTTGGGGTTGCAGTTTGACACTTGGTTTCTAAAAGGTTCACCATCACTGTACTAGATCCAGCGAGCTCTGAAAAGCCCTACCTATGAGCACATGAGGCTTTGGGGAGACATCTAACCACAAGCCATAACAAGCATGTAAACGGCATTAGGAGCAAGCAGTATGTTGTGTCACAAAAGAAAGACAATTCTCAAATTGGGATGTCAGGGAAGCACTCCTTTACACTTTCTTTTCACAAATATTTGCTAGCACTGTGCTAGCAGCCAGGGGACAATAGCAGCCATGGTGGGCTGTTGTCCCTCGTGGAGCACATGGAGAGAGACCTCTTGCTGACAGGGCCAAGGATGGCTGAGTTCTCCCTGCTGGTGGTCACTTGAGTTTGATGTGAAAGTACTTTGGCCCATTTGTGTTGCAATTTTATATTATCTTTCATTTGTTTTTTTGCACATCCTGGGACCTCACAATCAATGCAGCTGTTGTAATACAGCTGGCTGGTTTAGCATGACACACAAGGCTTTTCTAGTGCGCTTACAACTCTTCTACCTGGGTTGCCTCCTATTATCCTTCCTCCTTCCAATCATTTTGTCCCCCTATTACGTTTTTCTTCCTCTTCTGGAAACCCTCTATGTTGCTTTGGACCTGTGTTCCTTTCCTCTGTGATCTCTGCCTGCAATGAACCTTTGTCCTTCTGGCCTTGAGTGCATGTTTCCTGACTTCTGTTTCCTGAAGGCTTCCTCCTCCTCTGTCCTGTGGTCTCATCTCATAGGGCAGCTCTTCCCTGAATCTTCCCCAGACTCTCCCCTTCCTTCCTGTCTTCCTGTGGTGCTTAGTTTCATGACATGGGCTGTTTCCTGGTGTAATAATTTAGGCTCTCTCCAGATACCCCACTCAGAAAATATCTGAAAAATGGAAAGGACTTTAAAAAGTCCTTGTTCATGGGGATAAAATACTTGCTTATTGAGTGTGGTGCTGCTCACTAAATGAATCGCAGCACGTGCCACTGTGGATGTGTAGTGATTGATTGCTGGCTCCTTGTTTTTCAGAAATGAGACCTTGTACTACTAGAAGCCCTGGGAGGACATAGGGGCACAGGGTAGGTGTTGAGTAGATGTGTGGTGCTTGTATCTAGAAGTACCAGTGTGGCTGAAGAGGTCAAATAAACAATCCCTCCTTAGTTTTTCTCACGAATATCAGATGTGGTGCTAGTGTTAGCAGCTGTGCCAGTTCTTTTTGCTTTCGGAGAATTTATTCCAAGGCAGTCTAGCTTAGGTACAGCAGGGCACATATGCACAGGGCTGCATATCAGCGGGGCTGATATGTATCACTGCTGCCATGGCGTCCCAGCAGCGCTTAACTGGACTGTAGAGTGAGAACGAGGGCTTTGAGTGTCTCAAAACATTAGTGACATTTGCACAGCGTGATACCCTCGGTCCTACTTGCTGTGCTGAGCACCCTCGTGGGTCTGGTGTTATTATCTGTGTTCCATGCACCCAAAGGCACAGTGATGAGTGTTCACCTGGGTCCAAGCACCTGGCTCTGCTCCAGGCCCCGGTGCTGATGAGCCTCATCCACTGATGGACCTTCAGGAGCCCCTGCAGACAGTGCTGGGATAATTGCTCCAGGAGCAGTGTGTAGGCTGAACAGATTTGGGCTTCCCTGCTGCTCTGCTGATAATCATTGCCTCCCAGACTGTCAGTTCTGATGCCAGGATGACACCACACTTCCCTTCCCTGCCTCCTTGAACTCACACAGCCTTTCCTGATTTCCTGATTCCACTTAGGCTCAGGGATCAATGCAGTGTCTGTTCTAGCAGTGACATTATGGTAACGGCTCTCACTCTCGGTTGCCAGTGAAAATATTCTGCTGTGTCGAGGGTTTCCAAAGTACCCCAAAACTTAGTAGTTTAATTTTTAAATTTTCAATTATTATTCTATGGTTCTCTGGGTCAGGAATTCAGGGTGTAGAGCAGGGATTCACTTCTGCTCCATGTTGTGTGGGGCTCATCTGCGATTCTCCTATAACAACTGGAGGAGCCAGGGCACAGGTGGACAACTTCCCTGGAGGCCCAGGCTCTGTGAGTGAGAGTTCCAAGACCATGTGTGGAAGCCACCATTCTCTTAAGGTCTAAGCCTGGAAATGGGCATGACTTGCATCCTATTCTTTTGGCTGTGAGTTACAAGGCCAGCCCAGGTTTAAGGGCTTGAACAATGGGAAGAGTTGATTCAAAGGGGCTTCTTTGGAGGTAAGTTTTCATACTAGTGTAGGTTGGCATAGAATTTCTTTGTGTGTGTGACTTGGTATAATGTATATGTGTGCATATAATTAAGTTAATTTTATGTGGATTTATAATTAATAGGTTAGATAATCTAACAAACTAAATATCATAGCCGCTTAAACCTAAGAAGATGGCATACAGAAGCTATGTAAAAGAACTTATTATTTTGTGGTCATATTTTCCTGAAAGGGAGTGGAGGAGAGGAGGAACCAATATTTATTATGTCCGATGTGTGTGGTGATTTTTATATGCTATCCTATTTAATGCAATGATTAATGTGGTTTCTTATACTTACAGATAAGAACAGCAAGTGTGTGATGGGAGAAGGGCCACAAATTCTTCCCCACCATAAGATGGGGATTTTATTTCTCTAGATTTTAATTTTTGCCAGCTTTGTGGCCTGTCCCTTCTAGCAGCATGCAGGGATGCTTTGAGCCTGGATCATAGGAATCTGCACACACCTCCTCGGCCTCTTTGAATTCTGTCATTACCATAAGAGCAAGCCTGGGTCTCCTGCTAGGGGACAAGAAGATGCAGGACCACATGGAAGGTGACTGGACAGAGAGGCACTATCCCAGGTGACACCCTAGATGTGGGAGAAAGGCCAATCTAAGTCAGCAGGAGCAAGGGCACTGTGGACCAAAGACACACAGGTGAGCCCAGCAGAGACAGAAGAGCCACCCAGCCGAACTCAGTCCCAGCTGCTGACCAACATAGTACTGGGCTAAGCACTTTTTATTTTAAAGCCACTAAATACTGAGGTGATTTATTGTCCAGTAAAGATTCACTGGTCTATGGAGTTCAGAGGGTCCAAGTGGAACCATGTCCAGAGACATATAGCTAAAGGGTTATGATCCTGACAATTCCACTTTATGTCATATGCATCAGGCCAAGCACATGTGTATAACTGTACATTACTTGTACAATTTTTCACAAGTTGATATGGGCCGGTCTGAATTTTAAAAGCTCTTAGGCACAATGTGGCTTTTAATGATACATTTACAAAAGTTTAGATTTACTTAGAGATGGCATAGGGAATTTTACAGACCCAGGATCACATGAAATTAAGAGTCGATGACATTATTTGGTACATTATACATTTGATTTTGTTTCATTGCTTTCTTATTTCTATTTTGAAATTGAAAAATACATTCTTGAAGTGTTTGGAATGTCTGGAACACTCTCAAAGAACCTAAAGTTACTGCCAAAAGGTTTCAAATCTTTACCCACCAAAATGCTATTTGTACCTATTTCTAATTTGAAGATCAGTTAATGAAGAGCTAGCCAATAATTTCAGCTTGCTTTCAGTAATAAACGCAATTACCTGTCCTATTCTATTAAATGTCCAAGATTTTGAATAGAGTGTGGGGTTGGGAGATGGAGCTGGGCCACTCACCTTCAGGGGGATTTATTGTGTGCTTCCTTACTGTCCTTCAAGCTCTGTCACGGGCCCTGGACAATGAGTGACATCTGACCACATGCTGTTCTCCACTGCGGTCTGCTGTCTCTACACATGCAGATGAGAAAGGTGGTGACCCGGGCTTGTCATCACAGATCCCCTTGTTCTCTTGTGATGTAGGGGTGGGGAAGTATGGACAACAAGACTTCCGGGGACTTTGAGTATCAAGTGCCCCAGCAGTTGTGTAATGCATTTTAAAATTTCTATTCATAGCTCAGTTGTGAGCTGCTTAACTTGTCTGTGACCTCAGGGACTGGCACTGAGCAAAGACAAATCACATCGACAGAGTGATGCAGTCTCTATAGGCAAGAAAGCCACTGAGTATTCTGAGCATAGCTGGATCGTTCAAGCTGCACTGGTCTCGTCTTCTGTCCACAGCTACTGCAACAGATGGAACTAATTGGCCATTTGCAAATCAGCAGGTACAGTTTTCAACTCCAAGACCAAGGCGTTTTGATGTTAGCCAATCAGATACAGTTCCTCCCCATAAGTTAATTAATAGAGCAAAGCTGGACCATTTGCTCACCCCCAGGGAGAGAACAAACATGACCACTCCTGCTTCAGTGAGTTAACACTCCTGGCAAAGAACAACCTGATTAGGGCCAATGGCGTTTGTTTGGGTTCATGTTGTGCTTTATTTTTAAAATATGTGATCATAGATGAAAGATTTTTCTTTCTGCTTCTGTAGCAATTATGCCTAGGGAATATGATAGAAGCCAATACCTCCGCCCCCCCCCCCAAAAAAAAAAGAAAGAAAGAAAGAAAGAGTGCTGGTTCCAGATTCCTTTTGATTTTCAAAGGGGAAATAAAATTCATATTTATGAAGCTCTTTTTGGCTTTTCAGTACAGCAAATATATCCTGAAGCTAGAAACATATGATAGGTTTGTGATGGGCTTGCTAAGGTTTAGCAATATCAAAAATCAGGTCACACTAGAAAAATATAAAGAATGAAATAATTAGGTACATGGCTATTTAGATAATAACATTACAAAGCCCTTTCCCAGACATGTCCTGGCTTCCTCTCACATTCATGAGCACCTCTCTTTGTCTTCGTGGTTTACCTGAAGGCAGAATCCAAGCACTCTGTCACTGAGGAGTCTGGGCCCCTGCACCGTGCCCTTCAGAACTCTGCCCTGCTGCACTTGTCCATTACAATAAGCATTAGGCAACAAGGCGCCCCTGTGCATTGCCTGGGCACCACACTTAATTGCTCTCAGCTTCAACTGTGTGCCAGCAGCCCCAGCTCCTCTCAGGTGATTACTCCTGCTGGAATGGTGACTCTTCTGAGTGCTGGCTCCCCGAGTGAGAAATCTGAACAGACAGCAGTCACAGCTTATAATCTAACGGGATTCTTTGTATATCCTTTGGGAGAAGTAATCTCTGTTTAACAATGAGGCTCTCTAAAACTGCAGGGTGAGAGTATGGGGAGAGAAGCACAGGTTTCTCCATGAGGCCACCGGGAGTGGTAGAAGGTGGACTTGCTCCAGCTTCTAGCCCAGGACTCTTGGTCCCATTTTCCTTCTTTTGGAGACACAGTATTGTATGCATTTTTGATTCACGATGTGTACTGCATCCTGGAGAAGGGTGTCCTGTCCTTGTGAAGTACTGTGCCCCAAAGTTCTCCTCAGCTATGCATTTAACGGGCCATTCCAATGAGACAGGCTGGCAGCTCCTTGTTGCAGGGCTGTGCCCAATGCAGCCTCTGGTTATGGGACCACTTCATGCCTCCTGCACTGTAAAATGTGTCCCCAGGTCAGCCACAATGCTGTGTGACACTGTGCAAGTCAGACACTCCATTTGCCAGGGCCAGTGAGAATGATGTATTTGTCTCATCTGCTCAGATTAAATTTCTTACCCTTGCAGGGTAGATGGAGTCCAGTATCATCAATTTGGCAGTGCAAATTAATTGACTGATTTCACATTGACATAGTGTTGGTCTCTGTTGCTGGCAGGCTGGATATTTTGCAGTGGCATCGGCTAAATTGGCCTTAGTTGGATAGTTGGGCCCATGTTGCTGACCCAGACATGGCTTCTATCCCCTCCACTGAGACTGCTTCTCCCCTCTGCCCACCATGCTAGCTCTGGGCTCACTGATCACAGAGGTTCCCTGATAGCCCCTGGTTATTTATTTTTGTACTTGGCTGTTTTCTGCCCCCTTTTGGGCACCCATGCAAGTGAAGAGCACACTTGGTACCCACTTCCATGTGTCCATTCTCATCCCCCACCCAGGACATTCTTGTTCTTGGTTGGCCAAGCTTTCTCCTTCTAGACTGCTGCTGATTAGCTGTTTTCTGCTACTCATAATTCCACATGTGTTCTAATTTGGGACCACTTCTCCTCACAACAAAGTAGATGACTGGATGTAGCACTCAAAGCTCTACCTATGGGGAAGATTTTCTCTTGCCACTATTTCTCAAGAGCACTCCACAACAGAGCTGTAGTGCAGCTGCCTCTGGTGGAGGGTTCAGTTTCCAAAGCTTCCATTTGGCATTTCCTATTATGATGGTGTCTACCTTACTGGACAGTGGTGTAACGCAGAGGTTGTCCCACCTACCAAGTATCTTTGTTGGAATCATGTGCTTAGAGACTTGAGAAATGGTCATCAGGTGGTTCTGTGGATCCTTAGGAAGCACTGGGAACAGATTTGTGGCAGGATTCTATGTATTACTGAACATCCTAACCCCGCTAAGACACAGACCATGAGGATGCTGCAGGATTCCAGTGTCAACTTGGATCCTGTGTTCACTAGTTTCCCTTCTTTCCCCACTGCATAGTTTTCAAAAAACAAAAAATCCATAGGTTCCTCTAGGGAAGAATTTGTAAGTCATTTCTGTGTATGCTCAGTGGTGTGTGAGAGGGTTCAGGAGACTCCTCTCATTCTGCAGACTTGCCTTCTTCTTTTTTTTTTTTTTTTTCTTTTTGGTACCAGGGATCAAACTTGGGACCTTGCGCTTGTGAGGCAGGCAGCAGAACCACTGAGCTAAATCCCCGGCCTAAGACTTGCCTTCTTTTCAGCCAGTGGGTTCTGTGTATGAGAACTCACTCACATCTGGAAACTGTGCCAGGGACTCTGACTTGTTTTTGGAGAACATTCCCTTCAGACTCCTCTAGCCCAAGCTTGATTTATTTTGATGGCATCCTGAGTCATGTCCATGTTGATTGTCCACGAATGTGGCCTCTAGGACATGGGCCCAGTGATTCTGTGGCTCAGGTTGCTCAGCTCTCAGCCTTGCTGCTGATTATCCTAATTGCTCTCATCTGGGTTTTGACAGCTAAGCCATGCTAAGTGGCCTCTGCTGTTTGGAGATGCTGCCTTCCACATCACAATCAGTGAGCATAACAATGTTCTGGCCTCTCCTCCTGTCAGTTCTTGGTGGCAGACAGACACACTGCTGGCCTACTTACTCACTAGTGTGTTCTTTATGGCTTCAGTAAGTGGTGTATCCTCCTTGCCTTCCTGGGGAGCGACACCACCTGGGGGCTCTCGGGCCTCACAGTGTACACCCATGGCACTGCACCCTTTCTCTGAGCCTTTTAGGCCACTTGCCACTGTCACATATACCCCCTTCTGACAGTTCCACCTCACTCTACCTGGTCCTGTCTCTTTGTGTCTCTTAGGGCCTTGCTAGGGGAAAGTTCACAACATCTCCTAGGATCTTCACCAAGGGGTTAGATGTTTCCCAGAAGAATGCTTTCAGGTCAATAATCATCTCACCTGATGTCATCTTGATCATATTACCTCAGAATACAATTTCCTATGTGCTTCTGCTGACCCAGGCCAGCTAGAGCTTGCAGCAGCTTTGGGGACTGTCCCTTTCCAGTGAGAACTATATATTGTCCCCTCTTCTGGAGGGGAGAGACCTCTGCACCATCTCCTAGTGAGCATGGGAGGAGGGCCAGTTTCAGATAGGAGGGGGCCACTTCTATAGCTTTCAGAAGGCTCTGGGGACACCAGCCTAAGGATTTGGGGCACATCACACTGGGAGTTTCCTCCAATGTATTAGATTTCCGTTCTTTCTCAACCAGGGGCCTGACCTTGGCATAGAAGACCTGCCTTTGGTTCGAGTTTGATTTTCTTAGGAGCTCAGCTACTGATGGTTAAGGCCCAGGTCTAGTGCTCAGGTTTCTCTGCCTTCTCTGCAGGGAGTGCAGCCTTTCTGTAAGCCTGTGAAGATGCTTCTTGGCTCTAATGTGGCTTTTAATCAGCAGTCAACCTTTTGGCTTGTCATGACTCATCCCCTTCCTTCCATTGCCATTGCCCTGGCAATATCTAGCGTGTCAGTAACCAACTAATTCCATTACTCTTGTAACTTCTTTTTTCCCCTACACATCTCAGACATCAGCAAATATGTTTCTTTCCACTTTTACACCCTCCCAACTGACCACTGATGTAAGTTTTAAAGATGAGCTGCCACCTAAGGTTAGCAACAATTTGCACTGGTCCTTGAGGTGAACTGGGGAGATAGTGACCAACCTACAGCTCCAAACCCTGTTAGGACCCCTACACACACACACACACACACACACACACACACACA
>NW_004624778.1:5535782-5550177 GCF_000247695.1 Heterocephalus glaber
ACACACACACACACACACACACACACACACACACACATCCTAGAACTATTTGTTTTGTAGATGAGTGCCCAGAGAGCAGAGTCTGATATGAGTTCTTCCAGCATGATGATTATGGAAGAGTGTGATTGAGATAAACACCTTTATCCAAGTAGCCATTACCTGCTGGCCATGCTAAGGAGGGATGTGACTTTGGGTCAGCCTGAAGCAGTCTGCATTCTGCAAAGAGGCTGTCATCACTCTCAGAAGCAGGGACAACAGGGTTCTGTTGAAGGGAGATCTGGTGGTGCTCAGAGTGATAGCACAGTGACTGATTAGCAGTGCTGTACTGAGTAGCTCTGTGGTCCTCTCTCTGAGCTTGCTGTGACACAAGTGCTCTTCTCAAGTGCTACCCTCCTCTGTGTGGTTGGTGAATGTAGTCCATGCCCATGGATGTCACTAACAGCTGGCTGGTTCAGCATAGAAGCAGAGAGGAAGACAGAGTTTGAGAATTGGGCAGAGAAACCCAGAGATGCCCTCGCTGACAGGAGCAGTGACCTGGAACCGTGCTGGGGCAAGTGATGATGCCATCACAGGAGCTCCCACCCTGGCTGGTGCTGGCTTCCAGCAGAGGTGCTGCCCTGAGGTTTGTGTCTGTGATAATGTGGCATAAAGATCAGACATCACCCAGACTCGAGGAGATCCATCCTGTAGCCTGCATCACGTGTTTCTCTGCAAAATGCTCATAGGCAGTTGATTACATTAGACAGCTGTTGGGTTTGTCCCATGTCATAATCACACTGAGGGAATTTATAGCTTAAGATTCATGAGTGAGAAGTTGCTACACACACACACACACACACACACACACACACACACACCTCCCTTTGCTTCTGGCTCTTCATGTCACATGCCCACATCCCAGCCTCCTGTGGAATCTGACTCAAGCTAGAGCTCTAGAACTCCAGAGCTCCCTGTGCCTTCCCAGTGTGGCCTCCAGGGCAAGCACGTGAGTCACAGCTAATGCACCCAGGTGGGAGATGTACTCCAAGGTGCTGCCCACCCCAGCCTTTCTGTGTCTTCAGTGATGGAGCTGGAGCACTGCCCAAGTAGGAGCTCATTCACTGCAGTCCACAGATGACCAATTTGAACCAAATGGGCAGATTGTTATTTTATTGTCATACACCCTATTCAAAATAAGTGCAACTTTAGTAGCCCATGTAGTTTAAAACCTGGAAAGTGTAGGCATTTTAATATGTGAGGTACTGATAAGAATGACATGACTAAGCATATTAGAGTTAAAGCACAGGCTGAGAATTTCTTTCCCTATTAAATCCATAAATAGTAACCATTTGACACACAGGCTCTAACTCAGTAATTATCAGGCAAAAATTACTTGATCTTTTTCTTTGCTTGGCTGATTTATTCTCCTACCTTGTCAAATGAAGACTTTTACCTAAAAAGATCCCTCTTCTTTTTCTTTTTAACTTTTCCCCTTCTTTATTCTCCTTGACAGGAAAATGACAGCAGCTCTGCTAAATGGCAACAAGCTGGGTTAGGTCATTAAATTTTAATCACCTTCCTTTCTGTGAAGCTGATAATTGGGGATCATTTAATAGAGCTGTCAGTGCTCTGTAAATCCCTCAAAAAGGAACTGTGTATAAAAGGCAAAGAGCTCAGTTATCACACCATAACCCAAGCTCATCTGGAGCATAGATTTTTATGCCAGATAACCCAGTTCTCAGCCGCCATGAGCCCGAGTACACCCTAGGGCTCATATTGGATTTTCTTTCCCCTCTATCCTTTTAACTAATGTGACAATTACAATGTAATATAGAAATTGGAGGTCAGCCTTCTGTAGCAGACCCAAAGACCCAGGTCTCTGCTCAATTCTTCCCTCTCAAAGGCACCTTTTTGCCTGCACTCCAGGGCTGGAGTGGACCTCCTAGACTGGAGGAAGGGAGCAGGGGACAGAAGGGAACTCTGTACCTTCTGCTCAGTTTTACTGTGAACCAGAAATTGGTTCAAAAAGCACTCTATTAACTTTACAAACCAAACGAAACTACTTCCTAATTCTGTCCACTTTGCTCATTGAACAACTGCCTGCCTTGCAGACTCACCTGAATCTAGCAACTGTCACCTACGTTCTTACAATCTACGGTGGAGACAGACATCACATGGGTAGCCACATGAACACAGGATTGCAATTTTGAAAAGAACAATAAAAGCATGTTGAGCTGATGAGATCTGGGTGATAATGATAATATTTCTGGAGTGCTGTGGCACTGTACCAGGGTGTGCCAAGCCATCAGCAGGTATGGAGGTCATTCAAGGCTCACACAACCCTGCTTTTTGTGTATGTAGAGGGGAAAACAGAGGTACAGAGCATGAGCTTCCAAGTCTCACAGCCTGAACTAGCTGCTGCACTTATAGCAGCAGTGTGTGGGGACTCTACCAAAGCTTTGTGACTATCTGATAGGCACAAAATTGCACCCCAGTGTGCTTCAAGAAAGAAAATGTAGCTTTAGTAAGCAGTGGCTTAGCTATACACAATATTTACATGGCCACAATAATGAAATATGAAAACAGACCCCACTGAGAACTGTGAGAGAAGAAGCTTTAGAGGCTGAGATCTGAGGGGAGAAGGGAAGTGTGTGTCCATGTCTACCAGCGCTCATGTGTGTGACTGCCGCTCACTGCTCAGCGGCCGAATCAGCAATTCTATAGAAAGAAGCCAATATAATGCTTAAAACTGAAAAATCAGTTATACGTATGTTATTGTAAAATATGGTAAATACCAGAAAAAAAATGAAAGAGCTAAAAGGTGAGTCATTGTTTTTTTCCAGGGAAGAGGACTTGAGATGGGAATGGAGTGGGCCGGATGACTGCTGCAAGCTTTTTGTTGCAAGCTTAGCCACTTGGCTTGACTTCATTTTCCCTCTACTTCATGTGCAGCTGGGGCAACAGGGCCTTCCTTCAGCACAGCCCACAGCAGCTAGGCCACCCCAGCCCTGGTCACCTCCAGCCACCTCACTGGGGGAAAGGCAGGCAGCATCAGATCCCTCCCAGAGGAGCCTGGGGTGGAACACGAGAGCACCCCTGGGAGCTGTGTGGTTCATGCTGAGGTGCCAGGCTGCTCTCCCCTCTGTTTCCAGCATTCAGAGTTGCCTGGTCAGCCTGTGATGATGGAAGAAGTGAAGCACCAAGGAGTCAGCCCTTTGTGACCTCTCCTTCTCTCTACGTTCCCTTTCCCCTTTCCCTCCTGTCCTTTTTTTCCTGTATTAAATAAGAGAAAAAAGGCATAGCTGAAGGGATGAAAGGAGAGCAAGCAGAAGTCCTATGTTGGCCTCCATCGGGGAGGAGGGGGTTGGGCTGTGGCATGTAAAGCTTCATCTAAGGAATAGGGCTGGGAGCATAACTCAGGGGCAGAGTACATGCCCAGCATGTGCAAGGCCCTGGTTCGACTTCCAGCATCACCTAAAATATATAAACAAACAAATCAATAATTTTTAAAAGATCAGACCTGTTACTGCTAATCTAGCAGAGCACTCTGGTCACCAGAGAGCAGGTGGCCCCAGTTTTGGGGGAGGAAAGCCTTGCCCCAGCCCTCAGCACTCCGTGATCTTTGCATTTGAGATGAATTTACAGCACAAATATGGAAGGGAGGCCAGGGGAGCCTTCTACTCAAAATATTTATGAAGAAAAGGAAAATGCTTTCAGAGCGTGAGATTTTCCAAAGGCTTTTGAGATGTATGATTGTTCCCTTTGACTTGGCTATGAAGACTGACAGATTACAGCATGGACAATCCTGCCTCTAATGGACAATCACAATTCTAATGAGAGTTTTATGGGCAGCACTGGTATTTTATCACTTCAAGTTGTGTCTTCTATACAATCCTAGTAAAAATCCTCTTTTGAGCGCCTTTGTTCCTAGTTATTCCCTCTTTGCATATTCCTATCCTTCATTCTTTCATTCCACCAGCCATTCAATTGGCAAATATTTATTAAATTTCTACCACTTTTCAGGGATTGTTCCAGACAGGAAAGAGACTGAATTAATAAAAGGTTTGAAAAGGGGAGGCAATGGAGGATAGGGGTGCTGACAGAGAAGTCAGAGGACCCTAGCTTAAATCATGGCTCCAGTTGTCCTGGATAATTTGTTTAATTTCCATGAGCCTCCATTTCTTCCTGTGCAAAATGATGACAGTAATCCTTTCCTCAGGAGAAGCTGTGAGAATCAAATGTGGCAGAACTCATCTAAAACCCTGAGACAGGGTTAATCATTCAGCAATGGGAGTGCAGAATTGTTAATTGTGATCTGTGTTTTGTATCATTCCTATTGTTTTCCTGAAAGTATGTCTTAGCCAACTTGGGTTACCATAGCAAAATACCACAGACTAGGGGCTGAAAGAGCAGAAATTTACTTTTTAGTGTGCTGGACAATTTGGTTTCCAGGTGCAGGCTTCGTTTCCTGGCTTGCAGATGGCCACTTTATCGTGTTCCCACATGGGAGAGGGAGACAGGGAGAGAGAGAGGAAGAGAGAGAGCAGGCTGGCTTTCTGATTTCTCTTCTGATAGGGAAGCTAATCCCATCACCACGCCCCACCTTTACAGCCACATCTAACCCCGATTTCTCCCACAGGCCCCTCTAAGTGGTTACACATGAATCTCGGGAAGCGTGGACTCGGTCAGTCTGCAGCAAAGCATGAATGCCTTGTGAGAAGTGGTGGATCTGGGCCTTTGAGGTCCATAGTTTGGGAATGAAGTAATAAAGTTGAGCAAGTTTGGTTTTTTTGGTTTCTGTTTTGTATTTATTTTGTTTGTTTTCTGCTGTTGCTGTTGTCATTTAGCTCACATGTGCAAGCTGTTTCTGAGCAAAACCCTGGGGTGAAATTACATTGAGCTCATTACCCTGAAGCTGATATAAATCTGGCTAAATACTTTATTAGGGAAATAAAATATGGGTTGCATATGTCTGTAAACATGGGGAAGGATATTTCCTACTCATTTCATTTATTTAGTTTGCTAATTGTATTTGTTGTGAATGGCTTAAGAGTAGAATTGACTGTACAGGAACTCTGGGGCTGTGGGCATGCACAGCTCTGGATCAGAAGTTTCATCTACTATTTTTCTTCCCCCTGAGTTATTAATTCTGAAATGAGAAATGCTTTGCATTTAGATACTCTTTTCACCACCTGACCACGATGTTACATTAATGAAAATTAATGCACACAAAGCTTCCCTTTAATGTTGGAAAGCTTGAGGATTTCTACATGAAGTCTTATCCTTGTTTTCTCTATTCTTGATATGTGTGTTTTATGTTTTGATGATTGGCACAACAATGTGCACTGAGACAGTTCGTAGCTCGGTGAATTCAAGGACATTTATCTTCTTGTCTGCAGTGGCCTGTGCCACAGGAGGGCCTATTATGTGTCAGGTATCTTACCAGGTGTTGGGGGAAGTGGTAGTCAATGTAACCAAATTCTGTCCTAGGGGAACTTACCTGGTTGATGATCATGACTTTTTAGTCTAAATGGGCTCATTGTTTACCTTGTGTGTATGAATGTTGGTTAGATTTTCATTCAGTGGATTGTAAAAGTCTATTTTAATTACCTTGCAAAACATCATGTAAATTAAATTCCCAAGACAGGGCTGGGTTTAGAGAACAGTTTCACATTTGGCATTAAAGGTATGTAAAGTTAAGTGCTGTAAGGAGGCACACAAATATTTTGAGCAGGATTATTGGAATGAGTTACTGACCCTTATGGGTCATGTTAATATTTTATCTTCATAGATTTCCTGCTTCATTATTTTTCCCTAAAGTAGAAAACATTGTCTAAATTATCCTTATATTGTTTAACCTCTGAAGGTGGAAGGTTAAGCTTTTTTTCCATATAAAACCTTGAGATGTCCAAAGCATTTCAGATTTTATTAGTAGCATCACGCAGATATGACAGAAACTTGGTGAGCTAATGCTGTGAGATTTCTAAAGGAAACAAAAATGTGACTAAATCATGTATTGTTAATAAGTAATAACATTTTATTCTGAAGCAAATTGTTAATTCACCTGTTTCTCCTCCCTCCCTTATTTTAAACAATGCTCTTTGTATCAGTCAGTGTTTACTAGAGAAACAGATTTAATGCAAGATATACAAATACCTAAGAATTTACAAGATTGGCTTACAAGGGCCATCCAGAGTCAGGTGTGAAAGAGTGCACAAGGTCAGTCTGTGCACTGGATCCGAAGGATCCAGTCAAGGTCCTGGGACTCTGTGTAGTGTCTTGTGAGAGTCGGTGTCAGGAGTCTGATGGGTCTGCGATGGAAGCCAGGAGGTGACATCCAACAAGAAGAAGAGTGGAGCTCCTTCCAAGAAAAGGAAGCCTTCCTTTTTCTTTTCCCTTTAAACCATTCAGGCAACAAGCCTATCCAGGATGGGTCTTCTGTCTTCAGTAAATCCCCTCAGCCACACCCAGAACTATGCTGACCTAATTTAGTTGGGCAATTCTTACTCAAATTGACACAATCAGTTATTTATCACATTCCTTGTAGACTGAATTCATATGAGTAGCTCTGAACCTCATTCAGCTGCTACCTGTAAAAATGAAATAATAGCATGAACAAGGTGTAAAATTAAGTAATGAATTTCTGCAGAAAATAAAGCCACAGGTTGAAGTCATATTTGTGAATTCATATTTACTTCACAGATGAAACCCTTCATTTTAAAATCTCTTTATAAGAGTTTAGGCCTGACTAATAAGTAAAGATGCCTAACTCAAAGCACAAACAATGTCAGGAAAGCAGATCTAATTTCAGATTTTTTGGAGGTTCCCTCCTCATTTTTCTATGTTACTACTAGATTTCCTTCATGTTTACATGAAATGTCTTTGCTTAAAGATGTCCTGAGACCTCGTGCTTCTCTGAGTTATACTTTTTAAGATTCTATATAAATGAAATCCTGTAGTATTTGTGTTTCTGTGCCTGGCTAATTTCACTTAACATAATATCCTCAAGTTCCATCTATGTTGTCACAAATGACAGCATTTTCTTTTTGTAGTGCTGAATAGATTCCATTATGTATATGTACCACTTTTATTTATCCTTACATCTTTTGATGCATGCTTAGGTTGATTCCATATTTTGGTTGTTTTTTTTTTTTTTGGTACCTGGGATTGAACTCAGGTCCTTGCACTTGCAGGGCAGGCGGCAGAACCACTGAGCTAAATCCCGAGCCCCATATTTTGGTTTTTGTAAAACACTAGGACTCTGTTGGCTAGAATGTAAATTAGTATAGTCACTATGGAACACAGTACGGAAGTTCCTCAAAAAATTAAAAATAGAGCCACCATATGGTTCAACAATCCGACTACTGCATATATATTTAAAGGAATCAGTATGCCAAAGTGATAGCTGCACTCTCTCTATATTGTGTACCATGGTCTTATTATCACATTCAAGGCACCTAACTATAATTTTTTTAATTGTCAGGGTCTCCACTGGGTTGTTATCTGTCTGAGGACAAGAGGCACACAGTGCTTCACAGTATCTCTTCCATGTTAGTGATCATCAGGGTTGGTGGATAAATCATTGTGGCCACTCTAGGCTTCAGAAAAGGGACTGCCCTGTTCTTTAGAAACATGCATTCTAATAAACTAATGACATCACCTGTAAATGCATACCAAACAAGCTTATAGGTTGTGCAGTAGTTAGTTTGCAGAAGAACTCATTCTGCAATGCAAATAATATGATCAGTGACTTAGTGATCACTTTCCCATCACTGGGACACAATACTCAACACCCACAATTTCAAGGTTTATTTTGGCTCACAGTTTCAATCCATGATTGCCTAGCTCCAAGGGAGAAAGAGGATGGCAGAGGGGTGTGGTGGAGAAAAAAGTGCTCAACCTATGGCAGCCAGGAAGCAGAGAGTGAAGGAGGGAGTCTGAGGAGAGAGATACATTCTTCTAGGTCGTGCTCCCAGTGACCACCCCTCCAACCTGGCCCTAGCATGTTCAGATACTGGATTCATCAACAGGTGAATCCACTGGTGAATATAGTACTCCAATGTTCCAATCACTTTGTGTTAGTTACTTTTCTCTCATTGCTGAGACAAAATACCTGACACCCAAAGTTAGAGGGGAAGGGGTATATTTGGCTTATAGTTCATAGAGGTTTCAGTCCAAATTTGACTGGCTCCAAGGCAGGGATGACAAACAGGCATCACAGAGGAGAAACAACATGGCACCCACACAGTAGCAAAGGTAACAAGAGAATTTAACAGCATCTTCCTGCCCCTTTTATCTTATTCAGACTACTGGGATTAGGCCGGTGCCAAACTAATCTAGGTATTAACATACAAGAAAGATCAACTGATCACAGGAACTATGTCATCTTGTCTAAAGTAGTACAATCAGCAATAACAATAACATCAAACACAGCCTAGAAAATGACAAACTATGATAACTAATAATTTGCCACCTTTAACCATAGGTACAAGATTTTATAGTTATGTAACAAAATCTAAGACAAATCAGAAAATTATATACAGTAAATATCCACTCAGCAGGACAATTTTACCCTAAGGGGAAAAATTTTAAAGGGGAGAAACCACCTTTATAGTATATCCTTTCATTTGAATTCAATAACTCAGATACCTCTATTACCTTTCCCAATTTTTTTTTTTGTACCAGGGATCAAACTTGGGTCCTTGTGCTTGCACAGCAGGTGGCAAAACCACTGAGCTAAATCCCCAGCCCAATCTTTCCCAATTTTTACCCAATTGAATAAAAAGCTTTTATAGTGTTTAAAAATACTTTTTATGTTTTAAGTGTGATGAAGTTCCCACAGACTTGTTAAATCTTCCTTTTTTATTGGTACCAAGGATCGAACTCGGAACCTTGCACTTGCGAGGCAGGTGCCAGAACCACTGAGCTAAATCCCCGGCAACTTGTTAAATCTTGATACCCAGAGGAAGAGACATTCTTAGGCATCTTAAGGGATTGGAGAGGGGACTGGGTTGGGCAGGGGCATATCCTAAAGTAGGAAAGAAAATATTTAACTAGGAAGATGCCCGGGTAACTTCATTGCATCATAGAAGAAGGAGAAATGATGGGAATCATTAAGGAATTTATAAAAGAAGCCATAGTAGAACAGATATTGCTCCCTTTTGGAATATTATGTGCTACCTTTCTCTGGGGATTGTCATTAGGCAAGAGGGGTTTTTTTTTGCCCTGAAGAGTCCTGCTTCTATTGCTCTTTAAGTCTACTGATTTATCCAAGCAGAACTCTCAATTTTTTTATACTGAGCACAATGTGAATATATCTATATCCTATATCTATATCATCTACTTGTGGTGTATATGTGCATTAAAAACTTGTTATTCCTTCTGAGTCTCCAGTATATGTAATAAAATGAATTTGGTTGACGTGTTCATGTGAAAGCTTATTGGAAACTGTTGGTACTTAAACTGAACTCACCACTAAAATGGATCATTTCAGTAAAATGCTTCTTGGCTTCATTCAGAAATTAGAACCAAAAGCTTCTTCCAAATAAATCCCATGTTAAGGAGACAAGATTTATTTAATTTATGGGTAGCGTTTTGTAGCGGTTCTAGCTGTCCTTGGCTCATGTAGCTTAGTGTTTGTTGGGTACTGGCAATTTTCATCACCTGTGTGGATTTCAGTCAGTAGAAGATAAACTCTTTCCTTTCTCAGCTGAGACTGTGGAAGTTAGGCGTCTACTGTCTCATATATAAATAAGAACATATATTTAAAGAGATACTATCAGAAGATAGGGATTTATGGTTGATGTACAATCCAGTTACTGTCAAAAGAGCATCTTAGAATATTCTAGGCTGCAAACTGCACAGTCACCTTGTGGAATTCTCAATCTATGTAAGAGCAGTGATTTCAAGATCACCAAACATTTCCCTACTTTTTTTCGAACACAAATTAGAGTTTTGTCCTTCACCTCTGCTCTGCTTTCTGTCTCTCCCTCTCCTTCCTTCTTTTTAAGTAGCCTGCTGAAAGGTTATAACTGTAACAAGCTCAATCTCAGTATATCTTTATATTGTAAAGACCCAGGAGATATATTATAGATAGTTCTTTATGAGAACATAATTCTAGACCAAGCAGTAAATCTTTGTAGTTCAAAGAATTTAGAAGACCTTTTTTAGCAGAAAGAAAATGAGATTGTAGACAAGAAAACAACTTAAAAAAATAAAAATTATTTTATAATTCAATGACAACACTGTGATTCATGACATTATTATCAATAAAATAACCATTATGGTGATCATCAAAGTTACCCTGGACTAGGTTCTTACTAAATTTCAAGAGCTGTAATGATAGTTTACATATATTTACAAGATTTTCTTCTTCTAGAAGCCTATGAAGTAGACAGTACACATGCTAATAGCATGAACTCATTCATGACAGAGTGCTTGGGTCCTTACCTTGCGCTACCATTTATCAGATATATGAACTGGGGTGGATTTATTGAGCTCTCTGTGCCTCAATTTCCTTGTGTATACAATGGCAAAAATACTAATAATTACACCTTAGGGTTGTGAAGAATAAATGAGATAATACATGAAAAATGTTGAAACAACCTGGTACGTAGAGACAGATAATGAGTGGTAGTGTTAGGACTTCCACATGCTTGTTCTATGCCAAATCAATCTTGAAGAATTATTGTTGAGGATCATTTTCTTTTACAATGTGTTCTCTTTCTCTACTAAGTAGGGAGATGGTGTAGTCATGGTTTGACATGTTTATAATAGAAATTATTTCCCCTCTTTATAAGCATGTGACATTTCAAAGGAAATAAAAACAAGAGCATAATGAAATAAGTAATAAAGAAGAAAACTATGCTGAGGTACGGTTGTAAAGTTCACCAATGTTTAGAATGTGCATAGGATGCCTGTGTTAATCCTGAATACAGATGGGTATATTTATTTACAGATAAAAATTTTTTGAAAAGACCCTGCTTGTGTTTATTTATTTTCTTAGGGCCAACAGCTTTAAAAAATTACCCTTTTTTTTTTTTTTTTTTTACATTTTATAGACTCTGCTTTTGGTAGTCAGCTTTCTGTTACTGTAACAAATACCTGAGGTAACTAAGTTACAAAGAGAAAAGGTTTATTTGACTCTAACTACAGACTCATGGGCAGAGTCCAGTCCAGGATTAGTGGTGCCATTGCTTTGGGCCTATGCCCACACATCATGGCAGGGACACGGAGTGGAACAAAGCTATCTATCTTATGGCTAAGAAGCAAAAAAGAAAGAGGAGGAGAGCAGGGTCCCACCATCACCTTCAAGTGTACACCACCAAAGACCTAAAAACCCTTGCTAGGCCCCTTCTCTTGAAGTTTCCACCCAGCCCAGTGGTGATAAGCAAGGGACCAAGCCCTCATTCAATGCATTCAAGCCCTCATCCAGCACCATGGAATAAAGCAACATTAATTAAATAAACAAATATTAGGTTGAAAAGCAATAAATAATGACATATTGTACTAATTTCTAGAGAGTTGAGCTTTCTGTAGGAAGTTAATTTTTGGAGATAGGCTGTTTGCAGTGTGCAAGTCAGGGCCATCTCTATTTACACATAAGCTAGAAAATGCTCATTGATTTTGAAATCACCCTCAGAAGCCATGAGCCGGGAAGACTCACATTAAAGGATTGCCCTGGAAGATTTAACCTCCAGAAGTATTGGTGAAGTATTTAAAAAGAACACAAATCTGGGTTTCTAGGGGATGGCAGCAATTAATTTATCATAAATTGAAAAATAAAGAAAACAAGGCCAAACCACCATGGGGAGTTGGGTGGGTGGAGGATGACACTTGTGTTGAGGTAAAGGCCAAGGGCTCCTTCTGAATCTACTGAGTATATTTTAGTTATTGATTAGAGGAGTGTTAGGTAACTGTTAGTCCTTAATTTTAGATTTTTCTTTTTTGCTTGGAAATTAGCTTTCAGTCATTTTTATTTGTTACTGAATATAAAAGGAATTATGATCTGCACTTCGGCTATGAGGGATGTATATATTTTTATAGTTAGCATGATTGGTTAATTTGATAACTAATTTTGGTTTTTATGCAAAATTTTATCTCAAAGCACTTTGTTACTCTCTAATGATTCCTCATTAAGCCATTTAATTTATAACTTCACATGATGGACAGATACTTTGAAAAACTGAGATGGGGTCCCTCTGGTCCTTCTTTAAGCATAAGAAACAGTTGTTATAATGGTCACACATACAGGGAATAGGACCTCTTACAGATTTCAAGCCTTATCATTGACCTTACTGCTACATTTCTAAAAACTTCAGGGTGTAGAATTATTTATTTATTTAAACCATGAAAATATGTTTATTTTGCAAGTGACTTTTAATTCTTTTGTCTCAGGTACCTCATATTTTTACATAATCACATCTTTTCATGTGAGTTTTTAAACATTAGAATTTGTCAGAAGCTAAAAAAGAAAAACACATTCTTTCAAGCTGAATAAATAACATTTAATTTAAATATTAAAAATTAAAGCTGCTGGGCAACACATTTATTTGTAGGTCCCAAGATAGCTCTGAGGTCTAAATAGGAAAATATCCCTTATTTTGCTCTTCTGAAAGCTAATGTCACTGCCTAGATATTTCCCTGGTTGTGCTTGGCTGAAAGGTGTAAGAAATGTACAGTAGGAAGAGGAAAATTGGCTCATCTGAGAAGAAACTTGTGCTCTGTTAGTATTTTGCCTTGCTGTGTGATCTTTTTTATTTTATAAAAAAAATAGAACAAAATTTCATAACAAAGTAATAAGAGAGTAAAACAGTTAATCCCCTGTGTATTGCCATGTGATCCTGGGGCGTTATTTCACCCCTCTGACGCCATGTTCTCAACTTTCATGGTGGCAGTTGAAGGATGACTTCCAGGGACACTGGTACATGTCTGTAATCCCTGCACTCTCGGAAACCAAAGCAGGAGGATCCCAAGTTTGAGTCCAGCCTGGGTAATTAGTAAGACCCTGTCTCTAAATAAAAATTAAAAGGACTAAAGATGTTGTTCAGAGGTAGTGCAGTTGCCTAGCCACGTGCAAGGCCCAGGTTCAATCTTTGGTACTATGGGAGTGGAGGTGGGAGAGAAAAGCTTGACTTTTTAAATCTTCGAAGTTCCTTCCAGCATTTTACAAATTGTATTGCTATTTTTCTTCTTTTAAAAATTGCTGGTTTCCCCAATGGCAGGTGAAAAGTTTGAAGTTTCCCTGGGTGTTGGGAGCTGAGAAGGAATCCTCCTTCTGACCTAGTACATTAAATACAATCATACATTAAAAGACAATCATCTCAGGGAGTAGTGGCACACACCTAATCCCAGAACTCAGGAGCCTGAGGCAGCCTGGATTATACAAAGAGATTGTCTCAAAAAAAAATCACATGGGCTGGGAATTAAGCTCAGTAGTTCCGCCACCAGCCTCGCAAGCGGAAGGACCCGAGTTCGATCCCTGGTACCAAAAAAAAAAAAAAAAAAAAAATCACTGATTCATGTAACAGACATATATTCATCACTTTATGCATATCAGTAGCTTAGGAATTATTTGCTTGTTAGAAGCCAAAATGTTTTCAAATTAAGCAAAAATGGAGACTTTATTGGAAGAATACATGAGAATCTTATAGATGTCCACCCTCGATCACCCTGTGATCCCGCTTTCTGGACACAAGAAATGGTAGGTCGTACGGATTAATGTTTTGCCTCTTCAGAAATATTGGCTTCTTTTTTTTTGCCTTTTGTTCATGTGGTCTGCCTTTCATTCTGTCTCCAAGAACTGGCTTTTCCTAATTTGTTGAGTGGAGAGTTGCCTTCTGCCCAGCTTTGCAAGGCCTCTGATACTTCAAAAGAAGTGAAGTAGGATTTCTATGTCCTGATTACAAGTTCTTATGAGAGAGAAGGACTGGCCCAACAGGGTTTAGATGGACACTTGCACTCTAGTGAGAAAGGGCTACAAATAGAAAATGCGATGAAGAAAGTATGCACCCAGCACTGTGAGATCACAGGACCAGCGCCTCCAACACTCAGTCCCCCACCCCGTGCACCGCCTACCTTCTGGCTTTTCTGCTACCTGGTCCCACACTACAGAGGCACAGGAGATTATAAAGACCCTTGTCCTGAGCACCACAAGATAGAGCAGAAGTTAGTAACAGAAAGAGGGCTTCTCAGGCTCCTTGAAGAAGACTGAAGCTCAGCAGAAAAGTAAAGAGAATCTCTACAATAAAGGCACATCAGACCACTGTACTTGGTCTGCTGCTGCCTTGCTGAGGCTCATTGACTCGTATATGCACAGGAATTCCTATGTTGCCTACTGTGACAGCAGAGACATACCCTGAAGGAGGCCCATAATTTCTATTGCTATTTGCAAAAAAGAAAAAAAATTTTTTTCTTA
>NW_004624778.1:5560181-5570434 GCF_000247695.1 Heterocephalus glaber
TTGGAAACAGCCCAAGTGCCCATCAACTGGAAACTGGATAAAGAAGATGTGGTTTTTTTAATAAAATGGAGTACTACTCAGCCAAAAAGAATGAGAAACTAGAGACATTTATAGATAAATGGATGCACATTGAGGCCATACACTTAAGTGAAATAAATAGGACACACATGTGTAAATACTGAATAGATTCTCCAGTGTGAGAAATTGAAAGTGTAAATAAGGATGAAAATGATTAAAATGAATAACTGATACATTGAAATAAGAAAAGGTCCAAGGGTTTGGGGATGGTGGAAGGGAAAGAAGAAAGGGAAGAAGGGAAAGAAAAAATTATGAGAAAAAAAAAATGGAACAAAACTCTGTGTAAATCGGGAAGGGTGGAGGGGGTGAAGGGCGCACAGGTAATGGGAGGAAAAATAAAAACTAAGATGCATCATGTTCTGGTACAAACACCCAATGATAAATGTAAATGTATTTTATACCTAAAATGTACCAATAAATATATATATTAAAAAAGAAAGACACGTCTGAATTCCCTTGAAGAATGGGGGAGGGGATAATGTGTTTCAATAGTGGTTCTTCCAGTGAAAATTAAAATACAGACCATTTATTAAGCACATGTCCATCTTGATTTTTCCTGTGTGCAGGTTGCTCTGTAAAGCTTAATTCATTGCATGGTATGCCATTGTCTTAGTTACTTTCTCATTGCTGAGACAAAATACCTGATACTCACAATTTAAAGGAGGAAAGGTTTACTTCAGCTGTTTGTAGAGGTTTCAGACCATAGTTGGCTGGCTCCAAGGTGGGGTGGCTTGGCAGAAGGGCATCACAGAGGAGAAATAATTTGTGGCATGGCAGATAGGAAAAAGCAAGTGCTGAAGGATGTTTTATATTGCAGAAAACCCACTACACTGCTGGCTTTTAGAGATGAAATTGAAAAAGAAAATGGATGTGCACTTATCTCAATGACCAATGTTACCCAGGCAGCAGTTCACTGTACTAATAAGTGTCTGGAAGCTAATGGGCACCACTTTGAACACCTCTTGTAATTGAAGAGGCCAAAGATAACGTATTAATCTTATGATGTCTCAATAAATTTATTATTAAAATATTTATACAAATTTCTCTTTTCCTTGTGTATACATTTTTTGCAGAATATGTATATATATATATAGTGATCCACCTCTTCCTACAGGAGTCACTTCCCAATATCACACCTAGCTATAAATCCATCAGTGGACTAATCCAGTATCACACACCCATGTTCCAGTTACTTCTCAAAAACCCCACCTATGAATGCATGAGGCTTTTGGGGGACATCTAGATATAAGTCATAACAAGTTTGAAATGTAGCTCATGCTTGTTACATACAGGGAATTGGTAAAGTTTTTCTAGAGCAGATAATTGTTTATTTTCTTGTCAAAGAAAGTAAACAAATACAAGGTAAATATATTTTTCTGGCTTGATCATTAAGAAGCAACTTAATGTTGTCTATCTTTTCTTAAGAGCTGTAGGAAGTGCAGCTCAATATCAGACTGCATCTATGAACCGTCAAGGATTCACTTTGACCAAGATTATATGACCAAGCCTGCAGTTTAAAATCTCTTAGAATTAGGGCTTGACTAGAGGAAACAGTGTTTTGTTTTCACATAAGAAAAATTGCATAAGATATTTGAAGAATTGTATTGGTACTTTTTTTCTTGATAAGTGGTTTAGGAATGTGCTCTTACGTGTCTTTGATTATGATGGAATAGCATAGTCTAGTGATCAGGCACCTTGCGGGGCTCTGGAGTCAGGAGTACTTGGTTCAGGCCTAGTTTTGTCAATTAGCACAATTTGAAGCATTCAGTAAATAATTACCTATGTTGTTATTATTATATTGTACAGTATCCTCCTGTAATTGGCTAGATTTTCTGGAATTGGGAATGGAGAGATAGAGTACCAGATAAGCTTTCTGCCCAATGGCAGAATGTTGTCTGTTAATTTCTTGAGAGTTCTGAATTAATTTTTTGTTACTTCTTAGCCAACATAAAAGAAAAGAAAAATATTATGGAGCATTTCCTGTAAGTCAGGAAATCAGTCCACTTAGCTGTCACTATATCCCTAAAAAGCAGACTTTGGGGCCACATTTATAATGTGAAAGGTAGAGCTTAGGGTGGATGATTTGCACAAAACCACCCAGCTAGAAAGTGGTAGATTTATAACTTGAGCTCAGACCCTCATCTGGTGCTAGATCCTGATGACTCCATGCAGTCTGCCCCACATTCTTGAGATCAACCCCTTCAGTCTCTTCTTTGACAACTGGAAATGTTCAGTGGACACAGAGAGCCTTGTTCTGATGTATTTCCTTGTTCTTTGGATCTCAAGTGGCTTTGGCCCACATTTGCATGTGTTGGACACTGATAATCTACTCTGGTTTATTAATGTCACCATTATGCTGGAGATAAGTGAATTTTCACCCTCTATGGCTTGGAGCTCAGCACTTTTTAGAAACACCACATTCACCTTGAAGTAAAATGTGTCAGACCCCATACCTAAGCAGGCTTCTGATACATTTTTGGACTATAAAATGACATCTAGTTCACTGACAGAATTAAAAGCTGGATCCTGATATTATTGTAATAGATTTTTTTTGTTGGATTGTTCTGTTTCCTTGGTGTTATGGCTTATATCTAGATAGCCTCCCAAAGCCTCATGCACTCATAGGTGGGGCTTTTGGGAGATGACTGGGTCATGAGTGTGTGATACTGGATCATGGGTATGTGATGCTGGATTAGTCCGTTGATGGGTTTATAGCTGGATGTGATGTTGGGAGGTGAAGCCCAGTGGGTCATTGTGGGTATGGCCTGGAAGGGTGTGTATATATTCCTGTTGATCCCTTGATGGTGCTGCTTCCTGCCTGCTACACCCTGAACTGTTTCTCCTCTGCGATGCCCCTCTGCCATGCCACCCTGCCTTGGAGCCATCCAACTATGGACTGAAACCTTTACAAACTGTGATCCAAAATAAACCTTTTCTCCTTTAACTTATGGATGTTGGGTATTGTGTCTCAGCAACAAGAAAGCAGCTAAGACAAATTTTGGTACCAGAGAAGTGGGGTTGTTGCTGTGACTGTACCTGACCATGTGGTTCAGAAGCCTTTGGAACTGGTTCCTGGGAGGAGTTTGGAAAGGTTTGGAGATGCCTGCTAATGAAGGAGCTGTAGAACGCTGTAAATGGAGCTTGATGGGAGCTTCTGATCAGAGCTCAGAAGATCAGGAGGCTGAGAGAAATGCAACTGGTAAAGGCCAATCTCAGGAGGTTTCAGTGGGGAAAAAGGACTATATTGGCTATTGGAGTCCATGCTCTGACAGAAAAGTTGTTTTGATTTTGCCCTTGTCCAGAGACATTGTGAGAGACTGAGATTAAGGGCAGTGGACTAATTAATCTGGGGGAAAAATTTTAAGGCAGTCTAACGTTGAGGCAGTGGCATGGTTATTATTGGGGGTTTTTAGCCAGCTCTATCTTGAGAATCAAGAGCAAATGGCCCAGGAGAATCATTTAGAAAGTTTTGAGTTTGGCCAGAAAGGGAACTCCAGGAACGTTTCAGACTGCAAAGATGAAGCAGAGGAGAACCTAGTTGCTGAAAGGATTAGCATTAAAAAGCCAAATACTTTGGAACAGGACAATAGAGAAGATGGCCTCAGGGCATCATAAGAAGAAGCAGGACTCCAGAAGAGAGGCCAGGTCACCGTGTTCCAGCATAGCAGAGGCCTAGGGAATTTGTTCTTCAGGATTCGGCTCAGCCATCCAGGCACTTGACCCCTAGAGCCAAGAGCAAAGGAAGCCTAAGTACTGCTCCAGCTGGCGGTAGACCTTGGTGTCATTCACATTGTGTTGGTTTTAGGTGCATGCAGAATGCAAGAGTTCTGCATCCCACACTTTCATCTCGTCCTTTCTCTGTCTTCCTTCATCCTGGGAAGCACCACACATAGTACCTCTCTGTACTGCTGTTCCTCTAGTCACTGCAGTGGATTGGTGAAGTGTTTAGTCTGGAGCCAGATTGTCTGGGTGTGGATTCCAGATTCCATGTTTGTGAAGTTGACTAGATGCTTGTATGCTTTTTAGTCCCCAGATCAGCACTCATGGTCCTTTCTCAGTCACTCATAGATGTGCACAAAGCAGAGAAAACCAAGTTGCCAAGGCACATGTTCCCAGATCAAGTTGAATTTGGTGGCACTCTGCCTTCTGGTTTCAGCTCTCATACTTAAACAAGTATCCTTCTCTGCTATTCAGTGCCTTTCCTCCAATTTTTGTGGTAATTTTTTGGTGATTTCACTCTTTAAAATGGCCCCTAAGATTGTGCTGAAGTACTGTCTAGTGTTCCCAAGCTTAAGAAGGTACCCTATAGAGAGAACCCCTGTGCCAGTGAAGCTTCCTTCAGGCGTGAGTCATAGTGCTGCAGACTAAGTTTAATGTTAGTGAGTCAACAACACACTGCATCCTCCAAAATGAAGAAGAAATTCACTTTTTTGTAACACAAGGCCACTCAGAAAAATAAGATATATAAGTTTTGATGAAGCTACTGAAACAATTACAAAGTGGCTAAATTTGTGAATTCAAGAGATAATGGCTGATTGAAAAAAAAAGCATAGTGGACAGTAGTATTGTGAAGCTGAAAGCAAAGAAATTGGAAATATGGTTGGTCATGGTACCCAGGGTCAGGAAAGTGTTGGGACCTTCTCAGCTACCACATTTCAGAATACTATGCAGCATGGCAAATGTCAAACTTGTAGGCAAGGCAGATTCTGCTGATCAGGAGACAAGAAAAAAATTTAAAATACCTCCCAAGCATTACAGAGAAAGATTATGTGGAGAAGCAGATTTTCAATGCTGCTGAGACTGGATTATTTGACAAAGACATCAGCAAAATTTTTCTATATAGCACAAATGACCTTGAAAGCCCTTGGCTTTAAATCATCAAAGACTGTGCAATTATTTACAATAAATGTATATTAAATAAGATGTCAGAAAGACATAAAACAAGGTTATGTATGGTAAATTGACAAAAATATTGTGATGAGAGGATTTCGAGAACTTAGTCTTATATTTCCTCTAGGAACAATGGCTCTGTATTCACCAATTCAGAATTTATTGTGACTTTATAAAACTTAACCACAGCAGATAACCAAATCAATTTCTTAGCCAGACATGATAGCACACACCAGGAGGCTGAGGCAGGAGGATTGCCATGAATTTGAGGTCAGCCTGGGCTACCTATTGAGTTCAAGGACAGCCTGAACTCCACAGTGAGACCCTGTCTCAAAGTAAATAAATACATTTCTTGTCAAAGAATTGCAGAGGTTTATGTAATTTTGGGGTCTAGATAGGCAATTGCAGAGTCTGTGGGCAGGCCAGCTGACTGGAAACTCTTGGGCAGGATGGGCAATGCATTCTGGATGAGGCAGAATTCCTCCTGGATGAGCCCCACCTTAATTATCAAGAATAATCCTCCAGACCGCTGGACTTTCGTATCCCGCCAGCAAAGACTTCCTGTTACTGGACATCCTCAGCAGCATCCCACATTGTCAGTCTTGTACCTTTTAGCCAGGGCGGTGCGTAGGTAGTGGTATCTCCTTGTGGTTTGATTTGCACTCCTTTGATGACTAATTATATTGAACATCACTTCAAATATTTATATGAAAAAGTGTCCATTAAGAAATATGTCCATTTAAAAATTTTTCAGGCATGTGATTTGCACATATTTTCTCCCTATTTGCTGGCCTATCTTTTTATTCTCCTAATATTATCTTTAGAATATTAAGAATTTTTAAGTGTGTAAACAAAGAATGATCACTGACAAATTGTAAATGTTAGCCACATCTACAAAACATCATCACACCACCACTAGATTAAAGTGTGATTGGGTGAGTACTGTACCCTAACTACATTGACATAAATTGATATTTAAGCCTAACCAACTAACCATCATTATTTTTAGGCATGGCTGTGAATGCCTCCATACTTAGTTAACCCTCAGAACAATCTCGTGTAGTTGATATTGTTATTATCTGTATTTTATAAACAAGAAAACTAGGCACTGTAAGCAGAAGTAAGTTGCTTGGAATCAAGCAGTTAGTGTGTAAACTGTAAATCAACCTGAATACCTAGTCTTTGCTCTTCAATTCATGTGTTCACCTATGTAAAAAGGAAATAGCCATGCATGTTAAATATAGCACTGTCCTGACCAACACAGAGGGCTTCTGTCATTAGTGAGACTGGCCATTTGTGAGATTTCTAAGCAGGTGTTCCTGTCTTCTTCCACTATGGGCTTTATCTCTGCCCATCTGAACCAGGCTAGCCTGGTTCTGGGTGTCAGAAAAATCACAGCTATGGTTTAATTGGTCATCTAACAAGTACACATTTTTAATTAGTCTGAAATAAATTAATGCTTGTGACAGAAGCCAAATACTTTTGAGAAACAAAATTCACACAAACAGATCCACCAAATTATGTTCTGATAATGTTTACACAGAACTGAAAGAACCCCAGAAGTCTCAAGTAATCCCCATAATCACAGTATGGCTTAAAGTGTTGTAAGGAGACCACTAAACGCCTCTAGGCAGAGGGATCTGTGATTGCTAGCAATAGCTACTATAAATGTTTCTGTTGCAGAAAGCAAAACAAGTCAAAATAGAAACAGAAATTACCAACTACTGAAATTGAAGTAAAATAAATTTAAATACAATTGAGCTTTGCAAAAAAATTGATAATGGCAGTGCAACACAAATTCATAGACAAAGTGTCACAGTCCAAAAGATTAATTCTTCAACTATTTCCATAATGCAATTCCAAAAGTTTTATTTTGTTTTCTTTAGGTGTTGGTTTGTAGAACTCTCAAAATTGGGGAACTGAGGGAAATTAAAGAAGTACTGATATCCTAGGTGTCGGTGAGGGGCTTGTTTATATGAAACAGATGCTGTGTGTCCTAGAATCACATGCAAAATCAGATCAGGCCACTTTTCTTCAGGTCGGCATGTGACCTCCAGACTTATCAGAAGGACCAACTCAACTCAGCTTGGTGTTGGAGAAGAAACACATCAGCCCTGTGGAAATCTTACTTCCTCTCTCCCGAATACAGGAGGCATTTGGAAGAGCAAAAAGATGGCATGTCGTCCTGGGTCTGTAGAGAATGACTCATGGTTTAAGCCGATCACTTTTGGCTGCCCAGGGAGGTAGCAGATGTTTTATCATATATTTTATGATGTGTCATATACTGTACTTCAGAGTAGTTGATTGTTAAACATAAAAGTGCTACAAATGCTCGAGCCCTACCCCCAGAAGCTAGTTATATTTTCCCCAGAAACGTGCAGAATGTTGGTGTTCAAAAGAAGTAAGTGAATAGTTTCAGGTACACTAATGTTCTGCGGACACTGCCACAAAAATGTTGGGCTTTGTGTTGTCCAAGCAGAGAAATGGGAAACTCCCCAGGATAAGCAATGAAGTAAGAAGAGCCTAGCAGAAACAGGTGAAGAAAAGCAGGCAGGACTGAGGAAACACTCTAGTGGCACAGGATCTGAGGTCTAGACTGAAGAGGAGTGGGGGTCTGAATAGAAAAGTAGCTTCTGTAGGGGCATCAGCCAACCTGAGGCCCACAGTGGTCAGGTCACAGCTAGGCAAGATAGGAGACCAAATGTGCTCAGAAGGTGAGGATTTGACGAAAATGTATTCCTCTGGAAGGAAAAGCGGCATGGGGGTCCTTCACTGACTCTGTAGCCTCTCTACACAGTAGCATGAGGGGCAGCTTCTGGCTGAAGGACAATATGTAGCATGATAAGTCAGTGACTTCCTAGGGAATGTGAAGACTGTGGCTTTTGTGTCAATCAAAGTCATTCTCACAGGTAAGTCAATAAAGTCAGGGATATCCAGGCCTGGAGGTCTGACCCTGGCCCTTGTGATCATTCTTTTGGGGGTCCTCAGAAGGTGAGGAAGGAGAGTCTGGGGTCTCAAAATCAGAGGGCCAGTTCAGATGCAGCACTGCCATTCTTGCCACCGGTGACAAAGCAAGTTACTTAACCGTTCTAAGTCTCCATTTCTTCATATGTAAAATAGGAATAATAACAGCATCTACCTCAGAACATTGCTATGATGATGCCACCAGCTGTGTCAGGTGACAAACTAGATCCTGGTGCCAGCTGTGAAGCGAGACTCTGGCAATCCTGAGTAGGGTGGCTTCTGCAAGCACACCTGTCCTTTGGACAGCTAGTTTGCTTTAGGCCTCGCAGCAACATACCAGGGTACAAGTTGCACTTACTACTGAATTTTTTTTTACATGTAGAAAAATTGGGCTCTGAGAAGGGTTGTGGAGAATAACTGTCATCATTATTTGCATCTAGGTCTCTCTTGACCCAAGTCCACTCATTGTACTGTGAAGTTTCCCATTGGCTGGAGTGGACCCCAGGACACTATCAGGAGTGCCATCTGAGTACAGAGATGAAAGGCTTGGGTCCTGAGTCCCTCAGACTGGAATGACTGAGTGGTGTGGCTGGGTTAAAACCGGTCAAATCTGTGCCGGTAAGCTAAGCAGCATGGAGAGATAGAGAGAGGGCATGGAGGAAGAGAGCCTGCTTTTCCTCACAAGGTGCTGGGCTTTTTTGCCAGAGGAGTGGTTCATTGTGCCAGTCTACTCCAAAACCCTCAATGGGTCCTTCAGTGTGGCTGCTCACGAAGATGCCTACATTTTGGTCCCTTGCTATGTACTGTGCACTGTGAAAGGAGTTTTCCCTTTCAGTATTAACAGCAATTCTCTTAGGTAGTTGGTGTTATCATCTCTGTCATGCAGATGAGGAGGAGACTGAGGCTGACAGGGACATGCCCGGAATGGGAAAGTGTCTGACCTGAGAGCCCCTGACCTGGACAACGCCGCATGGCCTCCCTTGGGCAGCTGTAGCCCAGCTGGCCTTACGTGCACATCTGGCCTCACCTCTCACTGCCCCTCCCAGCAGCCTGCCCTCCCCAGGTCTCTCTCCTACCATGTACTTGTGCTTTCTGGCTGCTGTGGTTTTCATCTATCTCCATTCCTTCTCTTCCATGTTTTCTTTTGCTGTAAGGCAATCCATTTGGTACTTCTTGAATGCCCTGCCCGGATGAATGGAATTTACCTGAAAATCTATAGCACTTACAATTCATTTATTCAGCAATAAAATTTACTATTTTGTATTCTTACATTACAAGTTATGCTTAAAATATAGTACTTCAAACATACTTGTCCCATCATTCTGGCCACTTTCTGAAGCAGTTCTGGAAGTCCTCTTTCCTGAGGGTCTTTATGAGGTATAATAAAAAATACAGTGAATGCTGTTGAAGAGTGTCATTCAATGAAATTGAAGGTCTGTAAAAGCATCATGGTGTGTCCTCATCCACTTTATTCACTAGATATGGGACTGTAAGTCTTCTGGATCTTCTAAGAACCAAAGTCAAATGGCCACTAAAGGTAAAAGCTTTGAATCTATTCAAGATATCTAGGCAGCTATAACAGCACAACTAAAGACACTCAGGAAAGAAGCCTTACAGAACTGCTCCAGAAGTGGCAAGAACTATAGGATAAGTGTTTGCAAACAGGGTAGTGGAATATTTTGAGAAGGATTAATGGAAACGAGTTTTTTACTATGGTAATTTCTTAATTTAAATATTCACCATATTTTTTGCTCATACCTTGTACCAAACCTACAAAGTTTATGGCATCTTATCCCAACTCTCAGGAAACCTTACTTTGTGCATTGTCTAACTCAGTCGTGGTGAACTTATGGCACATGTGCCACAGTGGGCACTCAGAACCCTCTCTGTTAGCACATGAGCCATGCCACCCCAGCATTGCCCAAGTGGCTGAGCATCAGATATTCAGAGTTGTTCAGTTTGACTGCAGGGTTGGCACTTTTCAATAAAGAAGTGGGTTTGGGGTTGCAGTTTTGGCACTTGTCTCTAAAAGGTTCAGCATCACTGGTCCAATTTAATAAATAACAATTAACTCATGATTTCAGAAAAAAGAATATACTCATCACGAGAGATAATTTTAAAACACGAGTGAAAACAAATTTATTGTAGAATTACAGCACAAGTTCTAGCTTCTGGATATTAAAATAAAGAGCCTTTGTTCCTCCTTACCCACAGCCCCGCCAGCATTTGTTATTGGTGGATTTCATGATAGCAGCCATTCTTTCTGGAGTGAAGTGGAATCTCAGCATTGTTTTCATTTGCATCTCTCGAATGACCAGTGA
>NW_004624778.1:5598641-5622425 GCF_000247695.1 Heterocephalus glaber
AGGGAGGGCTAGGAATGGGGAAAAAATAAGAACCAAGATGCATCATGTAAAGGTACAAGTTCCCAAGGAGAAATGTAATTGTGTTGTATACCTAAAATGTACCAGTAGAAGAATTTAAGAAAAAGAAAAAAGAAAAAAAAGAAAAAATTAAACATGCATTTCCAGTCAAGGCAGCAATTTCAATCCCATGTATCTATTGAAGAGAAATGGAAACTTACGTTCACACAAAGATTTGTACATAAGTGTTTATAACAACATTATTAAGTGTTCCCAGTCAAAAACTAAAAACAAACTAAATATTCATGATCCAGGTAATAGATATACAAAAATGTAGAGCACAGAGTACTACTCTGTAGTCAAAGGAATAAATCACTAATATATGAAAAACCTTGAATAAAACTCAAGAACACTTTGCTAACTATGTTACTGAGCTTCCTCATCACGGAGCCACAATACCCAACACCCACAGCTTAAAAGGAGAGAGGTTAACTTTGGCTCAGAATTTCAGGAGATTCAGTCCATGGTCAGCTGACTCCAAGGTGGGAGCATCAAGGATGAAGGGCTTGCTGGAGCAAAGATGCTTAGTTCATAGTGGCAGAGAGGCAGAGCAGGGGAAGAGTACTAGCACGGAAAGGGCCAAGGACCATATATAGTATCCAAGGCCATGTGCCCACAATGCATCCAGACACACCCATGTACATGCTTTACTAATCTGCTGGGCATTTTTTAACCCAAATAAATTGATGTAGCAGGATTAATGATCTTACTGACTGAAATAAACCAACCACAAAAGACATGTCATAGGTGATTGGATTGTGAAGATGTTTGCAGAATGATGGTCAATTTGCTAAATATCCTCAAGTTTTGCATTCAAAATGGGAAATTAAATTATTACTCAATAAAGCTTTAAAAATATGGGTGAATGGATGCATTTGTATAAAAATACAGTAAAATATTAATAGTTGTCTTAGTTAACATTTCTTGTTGCTGAGATAAAATACCCCACACTCATAAGTCAAAGGAAGAAAGGTTTATTTGGCTCATGGTCTATAAAGGTTTCAGTCCATAGTCAGATGGATCCAAAGCAGGAGGCCATGACAGAGGGGCATTGCAGAGCAGAAACAGTCCATGGTGTGGCAGGCAGAAGTCAGCAAACAGCAAAGCAGGGAAGCCTTCTCTCTGTCCCTTTATGGTCCATCCAGGCTACAAGCCTATTGAGTGGTGCCACCCACACCCAGGGTGGAACTTCCGTTATCCACACCCTTAACCCCAGTATCACACCCTAATCCTGCCACCTTCGAGACTCTCCACAATGACCACCTGAGGCTTTGGGGGGACATCTAGATACAAGCCATAACAATAGTCTATGGTGGGTTTCATGATAAGATTCTTTTGAAAAAATACAAGGAGATTCTTCCTCTTACAGTTCAAATTTTATGTTTTCTCTGAATCTATATTTACTTTCCACCATATTTATCCTAATGTACTTTTAAAATTGAATACATTTTATTTATAATCATGTTTCTCTGCAATAAACATTTGTGTATCTATTTTCAAATTTTAAATTAACTATGACCATAGGGCTATAAATATTAAAAATGTCCCTGGATTTGATTATGACTGTAGACTAAATATATCTGTGGTACATGCAAGGAGACAACAAAGAGTTATGGCAAAGCACATAGACTCTGGAGTCTGAGTGCCCAGACTCAAAGCCCAGCTCTGTCTGGCTCTGTCACCAGCGACAATCTTCCTAATCTTGGAAGGAGTGCAATGCCTCAACTATAAAATGGAGTAAAGACAATGTCTCATTCATAGAGCTCTGAAGGGAATTTGGTGAGTTAAAATATGTACAGCGGTTAGGACCACAGTGAACCTCATATATGGTTCTCACACTTACACTTCTATGCACAAGGTAAACTTTTATTGGAAATGTATGATGCTTACCAGGTTTTGCTAGAATAAGCTCAGTATCAGTGTTATCCTTATTTTCTACACTGCTCAGAGAAAAAATTTAAACATATTAGTAGATGAAAATGGGAGACTCTTCCTCTCTTAATGTACAATAAAACCACTTTGAGTTACATGCCAAAAAAAAATCATGAACTAGTTTTACTTCATTTATTTTTAATAATTCCTCACTGGATCCCTTGATTCAATTTTATTGGGAAGAAGGACTTAGCTACCATCTGACCTGTCAAAATTCTTCCCCCCTCAGTCTTTGCAGTCATTTTCTTTTGTGGCCACAACACCAGCATTTAGATTATATGTCTGTTTGGTGCCTGAGGAATTTTTTTCCCTCTAAGACAACATGTCTTTGTGTTATTCTGGTGGAGGGAAGAGTTATCTTCCTTTAAAAAGTGATAGAAATACCTACTGGGAAAGAGCAACAGCATGATGCTGGACCCCTGGCCTTCTTGGGCAGATCAGTGTCAGGAAACAGTGTGTGTGGAGAGGCTGCTTGGCCTGGGCTCCAAGGCTCTCTGCACCAAGCTAGCTCCAGGCTCCTTCTTTCTATCGTGGCCAGCATTGCCAGACCAAGTTCTCTGTTCTCATCCATATGGGGGCTCAGAGAGGGTCAGTTGCCAAAGGGAACAATGGAAGTTGGGAATAAAATTGTTGCTACAGATGAATATATATTTAATTTTGTCTTCAGGAGTTAATTTGTTTGGATTTTTTACATCAAACGTAGTTTTCATGCACAGTACAATACTGTCACATGTTTCTATCGGCTGTACAAGGATCCATTCCTGTTTAGGACTCTCTTCCGTGCAGTTTGCTGTAAGTGTTGTGTACATGAGTGCTGTTACACATGTGAGAGTACAGGGGCTCATGCGAGGGGAGAAGCAGCAGAGATGAGTCCTAGGGACAGGGTGGTTTGCAGAGCGACCTGGGAGCACCTGATAGCACCTGATGAGGGCAGCAGGAATTCAACAGCCCTTCTTTCATGGCCCACCCGGGGAACCCAAATCACTGAGTGTCTCCCACATGTGCCCCAGCACCCTACTTACCTCCCTTATTGTAGAATTTTATGTTTATGGTGGACTGTCATTTGCAGTGTGTACCCTGAGGTGAGAAAGTTACCAATATCCTAGCTCAATCAAAGCAACTTTTTGGCATTAGAATTTATAGGACAATGCAAAAATTTTTAGTAAGCTTGAGGGAATAGAAATGCAACATTTTGAACTAAAAAACATCTATCTTTTTACTTTGGACACTCCTTCATTTTCGTTCCTCCAACCCATAAAACTAGTTCTTGTGTAAATACTTCCCCTTTCTACTTTGTAAAATATTCAATTTTTGTATGCTCTGAAAATAGCCTTCTAAGGTTCCAGTAGGTGACACGCAGGACATCTGTAGTCCGTGTTGATGACAAACACAGCAGCAGCAGCATTTGGTCAGTCATGTGGCTCCTGGCTACAGCCATCAGAGAGAGCAACTCAAGACTAATTGGCATGCAGCAGGGAGCACTTCTTAGTGCCAAGCAACTTACAAGAAGCCGGCCGTGTCCTCACAGCCTCAAGATTTTCTGCAGACCTGGCAAGGTGGTGCAGGCTCAGTCTGGAGTAACTCAGTCAGGAAGCCGGTTAGCTTTGCAGCAGCTGCTGATTAAAAAACATTGCTCAATAGAATCAGCGGGAACAGAAATCAAGGAAAAAGTTTGTCTGCTTCTCCTCCAGGAAAAAAGTATGTTGTGCACACTGGGCCAGTGCAGGATCTGTTCTGTTCTGTGCAAAAATTCTCACAACAACCTCTTTTAGCTGATCATATCCTCCTTTGGTGCTTTTCTAAGCAAATGAACCATTTCATGTTTGTTCAAGATACAGCTTGCTTTGTGCTATGTCACTCTTTCTGTGCATAATTTTCCTTACATAGATTTTCATAGGATGGTAAGGCATGTGAATAGCATTTTGTGCTTTCCATTGTGTCTTATGCATGCTATATTGCACACATAATTTTTTAAAGTGGAGTCAGAAAGACATTTTGAATTTTAAAGCAGTTTGCAAAGCAAGAGCTGTGTTGTATCTGTAGATGCCAAGAGGTCACAGAGCCAAGCCACTCCGTGCTGTGGTTCCATCGCCACACGAGAGTCGAATTTTGCAAGAAGGGAGAGAATGGATAAAAAGGGGTGGATGTGGGGGTGGGTGGGGAAGTTTCTGATTTCTTTTATGTTTTGCCTCTTTCTTTTGGATATCTGTCCTCTCCCATTTCAGAATGTTTGTTTCTGATATTTTGTATCTTTAAGTATTTCAAAAGATGGTAGTTGTATGTGGAAAAATGTGATTTTGTTTTTATTCAATCCTCTTTAATGTAGAAATATTTTTTCCTTTCTTCCTTCTTCCTGCATTGTTTTTTTAATGTGCTGAATATTATTCTAAAAGTTTTACGTATATTATTTAATGTTTTAGTATCTTATTTACGTATCTATGAGGTTAATATTATTTTTATTGTTATTCTTCTGTTGGACAGAAAAGGGGCTGAAGGTAAAATATATAGACTGAGGCTGGGGATTTAGCTCCGTGGTACCATGTTTGCTTTGCAAGCAGAAGGTCCCGAGTTCAATCCCTGGTACCCCTCCCCAAAATGAACTAAATATATATATATATACATATATATATATATATACATATATATATATATATATAGACTGAAGCTTGCTCACTTCACAGAAGATTCATATTTATTTGAGTTCAGACTTATTAGCTCTGTAGAACATAATCATATGTCCTTAAAATGAATCTAAAAATGATTTCCTTAAACTCTGAAACTTTCTCTGAATTTAAAACTTCACACTTTTGCTTTCTCTTTATAGCTAGAATAGAATAGAAATTGATGTTCTTTGTTATATTGTTGTAAAAACAAACAAAACAAAAATTGATTCTTCTCTTTCTCCTTTTGGAGTTCCATACTTGTTCAATACTCTTCTTGCTGATTTTCCTCCTAATTCTAGAACTAGTCTGGAAGAATGTGCATTGGCAGAAATAACACTTCCTTTTATTATCCTATTTTTAAGAGAATAAAATAGCTCACTTTGTTCAGAAGAAAACTAAAAACAGTTTGTTTCAACTTTGTTCCTATCTAAAATGCTGATTTAACTTATAAAAGTTCAAAACATCTTGGATAGGTCTTGTTTTTAATAGACTTTCTGCTTTTATCTGTCTCCTAATAAAACAGAAGTAGGACAATATATTCTGGATTTATGTTTGAACTCTTGTGAATTTTTTCAGTGAAAATGTTTTTTCTTTGGAATTTATTGAATGAATCAAATTGTTTCAGAAGATCTGCTATCCTGGGTGTGCTGTACTCCTAACTGGGAAATCCTAACACACCCTCACTGTATGTCATACATCTAAAAGGACCGGGGAGAGGCTTTTACAGAGCAAAGCCTTGTCACAGTAGCTTGGGCTTTACAGGCTCTCATCCCAGTTGCCTGGAATATTAGTCAAAGTTCTAGGAATCTCTGAGATGTTAAAGACACTTCGCTGGATAATCTCTAAAGTTTCTTGCAATGAAATTATTTCTTTTGTGATTTCTATTGATTATGATTAGCAGTTTCTCTTTGTTCTTCATACGGATTTACTTAGTAAAGTATGTTAAATTAGTTGGATGCTTTCTTGCACAATATTGCTTCCCTTGCTAGGTGTACTGATCCCTTCATTCATTCACTTATTCCATTATTAAATTCTGTGCCAAGTCAAAACTAGGTCCCATCAATCTAAGACTAGGTCCCATCAATCTTATAAACTCTCATAAACTTATAAATAAATATATAAACTTACAAATAAAACTTGTAAACTTATAAAGATGACCCTCTTATAAACTTATAAATGGAACGCTGTAGTTCTCCAGGGTAATTTCATCTTTCTTTGAGGATTATGTTTGTGCAATGCAGCTCTCTCCTTGGACTGAACGATCACAGGAGGCCCAGGTCCCACAGTACTGGGGATACTGCCTGACACATCATAGGATCTCAACAAGCAGTTGTTGAATAGATACACCTCTCTGATCCCCAAAGGGCATGCTAAATAACTGAGGCTCATTTTACAACTGTTGTGATTTTCATGGATTCAAGTACTATAGGGATAGAAAACAGAAAAGAAATATAATGTGAATCTCAATACTCAGAAGTTCCCAGCTCAGGAAAAGAAAAAGGGCCATGAAATCCTACTTCTCTGTGCTGTACTGTGGGGCTGGAGAGGAGGGGAGAGGGAGTAGACAGCAGGAAAGAAAGACTTCTCATGGGAGATGGGACTCAGGGGGAAGAGAACTGGGGAGAGAACATTTCAAGGTCAGCTGAGGAGCAGGACCAACAAGAAACCAGAGGAGGGCCACGTGATGCAGAGCATTGCAAGCATGACAAGGATGCACCTGCAGAGTGTTCTTCCCTGCCTCCTGAGCGGGCACTCACCACTTGTGCTCTGCCTAACACCAGGGAGTGAAGGGCTGCAGCTATGGCCAGGGTAAAGGGCTACTGGGAATTTGAGACAAGGACAGGGTCTTCAGAAAGGAGTAGGGCAGTGTTGGGAGCAGGCATGGAGCTCCGAACATGACTTAGTAGCACAGAATGCCCAGGCTGGAAAGAAAAGGAGGGCAAAACTTGTGCAGAGATGCTAAAGGAAATGCCCTGTTTTAGAAGGAGACAGAATGCTCCTGATCTGAGTAGTAGCTATATTTCTCATGGCCCTCCTGATGGAAGGAGGGTGGCCGGGCCCTGAGCAGAGCCACAGAAGGAGCACGCCCATACTGCTCACCTGTAGCATACTGACCCTGCAACACTGCTGTGTAAGACCGAGACGCCTCAGCGCAATTCAAGCATCCGTGTTATGTCTATTTTGGAGCCTTTAGCCTTCTACCCAGTAATTGCTTCCACCAATCTCCAGTGTGTCTGCCTCCCAACACCCAAGATGGCTCCTGGGGTGACTGCTTTAGCCTTGGAAGAACAGGTGCAGGATGACCTTCAACTGCTCTGGCTCCCACAGATAAGAAAGCCTACTTTCCCTCTCACCATTGCTCCTCCCCTACATCACAAATTGTAAATAGAGCCTACCCTTTAGGTTGTATTTCCCCCATTCTATTCTTTTTTTAAATCCTAATTTACAAAACAAGAGCAGTGATAATAAAAAACAATACTCTATGAACTTTCTGAAAAGAAGGGGTGTAAAAGAGCCAGAGAGCTTTGTAGAATGAGATACCACAGCAGAGACATGAAAGACTACCAAAAATACCCTTAGAGAGTGTCACCAATAGTGTCATTAGTGAATTTCTGAGAAGTAGGAAGCTGATCGTAGTCATTCACTCCAAACAGAGATAATTGCTTTTATGGATGACTGATCCCAAGAGGTTGACGGTTCCTGGAGCCAGAGTTCCAAATGCAAGCATCTGCTTTAAAGCCTGTTAAAGTACTTCCAGAATCACTTCTTCACACCCCACATTTCAGAGAAGAAGCCAAAATGTGGCTAGAAATAATTACTGCAGACTAAGCCCTAATGCTAACAGTGCTACCTCATTAGCCTTGTGGCTTAGAGAGGAGCGAGAGTATATTTGTAATGAGTTTAGAATGGTGATAAAATTAAAGTGGAGTTGTTGGGCAGAAGGAATATGTAGCCCTATCACACTAATGTCTCAACATAAAGGAAATAGTATGGGGGTTGTCCTACTTTCCCTTTTGTCTCTGCCCTTAATGTCCTAGCTGCTCAAGCTCTGGCGGTTTGGGAAAAGCATGTCCCTTCCCTCTAACCTGGTTCCTTCCTGGCAGGTGCCAGAGTAGATGTCAGCCTCTCTATGAAACTCTCCCACCATCAGGCATGTCCTTTTCTCACTGCTCATGGGCATGCTGGGGCACCAAGTGAGTTATGAATGTCACCTTCTGAGGTTATCTCTTGCTGTAATCCCCTCCCCCAGCCAGAGTTTGAACTCAGGACCTTTCGCTTGCAAGCTTGCAAGGCAAGCGTGGTGCCACTGAGCTAAATCCCTGGCACTCCTGCTGCAATTCTGTGTACAAACAGCCTTAATAGAGTGATCTGATTTCCTGAAAGCAGAAGAGGAGGACATGCAGATGACATTAGTGACGTTCAATTTTGTTCAACAAACATTTTTTGAGGAGTTATTGTGTAGAGTACATGTTATTGAAGCTTCGTACAGATGTAGGACTATCAGATACTCCAGTATGCCACCCAGCAAAGTCCAGTCCCCTTCACAACATCTGTGAACTCTGTAATGAGAACCCGTTGATGAATGGAGCCATGCAGGACATAGGGTCATTCATCCATCAATTTAGACACAGTGAGTGCTGGTTTGGGGACACAGAAGTAAAAATGTTGTAGAAGGAGTTCCTGTTCTCAGGGAGACCCCTGCCTCAGTAGATGCAGGGAGCCACAAACAGGATCAGAACCAAATCATGAAGGACTGCCATAGGAAGGTATTTGGATTTGATTGTGAATTTTGTAGGGACATGTTGGATGCTAACCAAGAAAGTACTGAGGATGTTTTGTGCTTTAAAAAGAACTTTCTGGAAACACAATGGAAGACAAAGTGGACTAGAGATATGGCAGAGCAAATATGCACATAGGGAGACTGAAAAAAGACGACTGACCACTCAGGAGAATCACTCCAGACGAACTCTTCCATCCCCAGTGTGGGTATTTCTGGCCAAATACGGTGCCAGTTTAAAAGATTTTTTTATCATTCAAAGCAAAGATGAATTAAGGATGGACTTACTGGCTTTTGAAAAGGAATTAATTTTAAAAACAAAACTGTGGTTATAATTCCATGCATTTTGTCAAACTTACATTCAATGAGAAGCTTTATTGAATTTGTTAAATTAAACATGAAACCTTTAAAACAAAATTCAAGGATATTCATTGGAAATATTTTATGGCTTAATAGAACTCTTTTTCTCTCATAGAAGACTTATTTATTAATAAGACATCAAAATTCAATTTAAATTGGCTTCATCTTTATAGTGTGCTCTTCCAAAAATTAAAATACCCATTATAATATTAAAAATGTGTAAAAAGTAACTCAACTTGTAAAACTGAATGAAAGCAATAAAATCTTGTTAAGACGTGTAAAAGAAAGAATTTCATCTGTGTGAAATTTCTTAGATGACTTATGAGAGAAATTCAAGTATTTGTCTTTGTGTAGCTGTTAGCTGCCCTATTGTGGGATGTGGTAAAAGAAAATAATTCCCAAGTTAAGATCCAGTTCCCCCAACTCCTCCTACTCCTTCCTTGGAACAAATAGGGCTTTCCTAGTTAAATCTCTTGTGGGATCCATAGTTAAAGATTCTACTCATATAAACTCAGCTTGTCTTTGTTCAGTCTTCATAGTAGATTTGTAACTTCACCTATCAAAAAGTCAAATTCGGTTGCCTGTTAGTCCTAATAACGCTGCAGGAGTTTCCTGAAAGAAATGCTGGCAAAGATAATTGTTCACAGCTGGAGAGTGTATGACAGGGTCTAGCCATGAGATTTGAACCCTGTCCTTCCCCCATTTCTCTTTATTTAATAGGTAAGAGTTGGGCTCCAATGATCTATAATAGCAATATTCAGATTTTTATGATGGCAAAGTTCCATTCATAGCCTAGAAGACTGTGAGATGTGGACTTGATGATATAGTGGTGCTCAGTATTGGGGGTTTATGCAGAGAGCCATTGCCCAGGTGAGGCTGTCAGTGTAGAAGTGGGGGTATTGGCGGTGGGGGGGGGGCGCTGTTAGCCAAAGGAGCTGTTGGAACAGTGACAGGACAAAAGCATCTTCTTTGCTTCCCCACGAAGTTCTTTTATTTAAAACACATAACAGAGAGTTTGTTCATTTTCAAACATTACCAGAACAAATGCAATATAACTCATCTGTGAGACCTACCCCCCAGGAGTATAAAAGATGTCTCAGAAGCTATTCTTGCTGTCATCCAAAAATACTTTCTGGATATCTGTCATGAGTGGATGCCACAGAGGACACTGGTAATGTGGAGACTTGCAGGAGAGTCCAGGGAAGAAGGACATGGTCATGCACAGGTGGCAGACAGGTAGATGTGATGCCAAGTGCTGAGAAAGTGGGAGGAAAGGGGAGAAACTGTGGTAGAGTTAAAGGCACTGACTGAGATCCATGAGATGGACAGCATGAGGTCTAGGAAGGAAAGAATGGGAAGTTTAGGAAAGGAGAGACCTAAAGCAAGGGGTGGTCATCGCGAAGTTAATGAGACGAAAGACTAAAAGTAAGCAAGGTAAACACACTACCTGTTGGAGGTCATCAGCAACCGGAACATGCAGTCTCAGTTAACTGGAATGAAGAGTGAGAAGATGTGAACACAACCTGAATGAGATAAACTCAAGATGGTAGTCATCACGAGTACCAAAATAGAAGAAAATTAAATCCAGCTACCTATATATAAAGCTACCTATATAAATAAACACATGAATAGATGGTTTATCTGTTAATCAATGTAGTTTACTATCTTAACATAACAAACTATAAAATAAAAAACATATATACGATCACCTCAGTAGATGCAGAAAAACATTTGGCAAAGTGCTACAACCATTGGTGGTTTTAAAAAACTACTAGAAAATGAGTAAGGTTAGGTATCATAAGGAAAGAAAGCTTAAGCAGAGAGTTGAAGTAAGAATGAGCACAAGATACAGTGAAAGAGTATTTCAGGCAGAGGGAATAACAATGTCAAAGTTTGTTAGGCACCATACAGGAAATCAAGAGAGACAGGCCTTGCTGGGCACAGAGCCCAAGAAGTTCTCAATTATACCGTCTGTATCTTAAGACCACTGGGAAGTCATTAAAAGTTTTAAGCAAGACACACAGTAGTCTCCCCTATTCACAGGAGATATGTCCCAAAATCTCAGAGGATGCCTGAAACTAGGGCTCGGTCCCCATATGCCACATAGGACTCTCTATACATTATATTTCATTCTTATTGTAAATCTCACCAACCTCAGCATATGAATTTTGCCTTTATTAAATTGAGAACTTTCAGCTGTTCACTTAAAAGGAAACACTTTATGGCTTCTCTTGGACATTTCTAAATTACTGGCATCACTACTCTTGTGCTTTGGGGCCATTATTATGTAAATTAAGGGTTACTTGAACACAAGCCCTGAAATACCTGGATAGTCAATCTGATAACCAAGATGGCCACCCAGGGACTGATGGGCAGGTAGGGTATAAACCATGGATATGCTGCACAAAGGAATCATTCATCCCCTGGACAGGATGGAGTGGGATGGCATGATTTTATCATGCTACTCATCGTGGTACATGCAACTTAAAACTTAGGAATTGTTTATTTCTGGAATTTCCAACTTAATATTGTTCTACTACAGTGACTGGTCATTGTGGAAACCATAGAAGATGAACCTCCAGGTAAACTGCAATCAAATATGTTGCTGTGTGCTGAATAGAAAGAAAGGGAAAATACATATATATAGCCCTATAAAGTAGGAGGTTCTTTGGGCTGGAAAACTTGAAGAACTGTATGATTGAAGGAGGTTAAAGATAGAGGACAGGGGTTAAATAAGAAATAGAAAAAATGCTATTTCTTATAGCAAAATGCTACATCCATTCATGGTTAAAAAAATTATTAGCAAATTAGAAATATAGGAAATTTTTTCAGCCTAAAACATAGCATCTACAAAGAAAATCTGCAGCTCGTATCATATTAGGGGGAAACCTGAACAGAACTGGACAAGAGAAATGAATGATTCTATCAGTCTGTGTATTCAATACCAGACTACAGGTCTTCCCAAGTATAACGAGGAAAGAAAAAAATGCATACAATTTGGGAAAGAAGTAAAACTGAATTTACTCACAGACAACATGATCATGAACCTAAACATTCGGGAAGATTATGTATAAAAATCTACCACAACTGAATTTAGGAAAAATGAGACGGTTAATCTTGGTTGTCAACTTGGCTGAATTGACAGATGCCTAGAGAACTGGGAAGTTACTTCCAGGTGTGTCTGTGGGGTGCTTCCAGAGATGACTGACAAGTAAGCCACCTGGGGGAGGAAGGCCCCCCCTGCAGCTGGACAGTATCATCCAATAGGCTGAGGGCCCAGGGGGAGGCGGAGGTAGCGCACAATCCTGTGCAGGCTCAACTTTCTCAACTCTTCTTGAGCAGCTGGGCCATTCTCCATGGAAGTCTCACTCCAGATCCTTCAGCAACTCTCCAGGGGACTTCCAGGCCTTCAGCCATGGACTGGGCAGTATCCTCCCCCAGCTCGGCAGCCTGCAGAGCACTGTTGTGGAATTATTCGGCCTCTGACCATGTAAACCAATCTGGTAAATCTCTAATAATTACATGCACATCCTATTGGCTTTGCAGAGCACCCTGACTGATACAGAAGGCAACTGGATACAAGGCTAGTTTGCAAGGCTAGTACAGGATAATGCAGAATAATGTTTCCATATACTAGCAATGAATACTTATGAATTTGAAACAATGCTGTTCAGAACAACCAAAACTATGAAATGCATATGGATAATTTTATCAAAATATGTATCAGACAAAGCTGGATGTGGCAGCGCATATGCCCATAACCCCAACACTGTGGGAGGCTAGGGTAGAAGGATCACAAGTTTGAGCACAGCCTGGGCAATATAGCTACTGATTGAGACTCTATTTCAAAATAATAAAGAAAGAAGGAAAGCAAAGGATGAAATAGGGCTGGGATGTAGCTCAAGGTGAAGGGCTGGGTTCAGTACCCAGTACTGAAAAAAAGGGGGAGGGAAGAAGAGCCTGTACACTAAAAACTACAGAACACTTCTGAGGGAAACCAAGAAAGTAAAAAAAAGTGGAAAGATTCGTGTGATATATTTATGATTAAGAACATTCAGTATTGTTAAGATGTTGGTTGGCTTCACTTCAAACAGGGCTAAAGATTCAACATTATTCTAAGTCCAAATATAAGCAGGCTTGCTTACAGAAATTTCTTTTAACATTTAGGATATAACCTAAAATGTACCAATAAAAGAATTTAAGCAAAAAATGTGTAAATAAATAAATGAAGGGGAGTATTTTGAAAGAAAATACATTTAGGATATGTTTGGGGAATTCTAAGGACTTTGATTTGCCAGAAACTAAGAAAAAGTTAGAGACCTTATACTACGCTACGCTATTGCAAAATTTACACGAGGCTGACCAAGACTGTGTGATTCTGACCTATGACAGAGGAATGGAGCAGGATGTCCGAACAGAGGTCCAGGGTGACACGCACATGTGTTCACCAGTTGTCAAGAGATTGTATGGGAAGACTGGATATCTTTATAAGTAAAAAATTAATCTCAATTCAAGATAAGTGAAAACATATATCCACAGAAATATTTGTGCCTGAATCTATAAGGATGATTTATTCGTAATTCCTAAAGTGGGAACAACCCAAATGTGCATCCACAGGTAATTGTATAAACAAATTGGGACATATCTATAAATGAAATGGTACTTAGCAATAAAAGCTACAAATTACTGTTACACATAGCAACATTAATTAATCTTAGAAACATAGTGGTGAGTGAAAAAAGTCAGACCCAAAGGAACATATGCTATGTGCACTTCTAGGAAAGGCAAATCTAACCCATCGTGACAAAAAAGCAGATTAGTATTTGCTCATAAAGGGAGAGGTTGAAAGTCACTGCTTAGGGACACAAGAGAACCTCTGAGGGAGATGAAAATGTATCTATCTCTCAAAATTTATCTGAATAGATACTGAAAATGTGTTTGTTTTATTTCATGTAAATTATACTAAAAAGTGATTCAAAGGTAAAAATAATTATATATACATATATGTTGGTTTTATAGTTTTGCTTTAAAGTAGATCAATGTTATAGATAACTCTGTTCACTGTATCATAGATGGCATTTTTAAAATTAATGCTAATATGCTTTTAGTCAAGGGTGTAAGCTGTATTTGAATTCAGTTCTTAAAATATGAACCACCACTGTAAATAACCAGCAACTTTTCAGTCCACTAAATAAACTCTTTGAAACTATTAGGTTGTACACCTTCACTTATTCTGAAGAGCCTCAGAAGTTATTAAATGCTGTGTTTCTCATCTGTTTTTTTTTCCTCGCAATTCTAATAAAATGAAAGTGTAAAAGATGTTATATTGGCTGATTTCAGTCTGATGGAAAAGTCTGTCTGACAGTCATAAAGGGTGAATGAGAAAATTCTAGTTCTATTTTCAGAATGAATGAGCTAAAACCAGTTAGTGTTTATTTTCCATTGGAGAAACACTTGTTTTTCATTAAACTTTTTATACACAATGAATGGATGATTGATCCCAGAGACAAGCTCAGAATGAGATGAAGTGATGATTTTCCTTTGAAACCTTGGTTAGTTCTTTCTGGTTTATTCTTCTTCAGTGTACCAACTTGTTGGAGGGTGGCAATTTAGTCTCATACTTGTAAACTTTTAAAATCTGGAATTTATGGTGTAAAATTTTTTAGGAATTTAATTTCGGCATGAGTTCAGGTCTCGTGTGTCTTTTAAAAATAATGTAAAATATGACTATACTATCAATCAGATTTTTTAAAAGACAGGGTATGACTGGAATTGTTTTCCATAAATTCAGTTTGCTGCATTAAATGCATACGATGCAAAGCTGTGCATTGGGATGGCAGGGGAAACACAAATAAGAAAGGCACTGTCCCCGCATACTTAGAAAAACTCAAGGACTTTTTTCATTTCTGTATTAATTCACACATGGTTCGGTGATTGGAAATACAGCACTACTGTGATAATACATCACTGAGGAAATGGAAGTGGCTGCACATACAATGGAAACACTGAATTAATCAAGTCTTTGTGAAGGTCATAAGCAACATAAAGCTATCTAGTCTTCAGGTGTGAAATAAAGTAATAGAGGTGTCACTGTGTGAATCAGAATGAGTGGTGGACTTGTGCCCGGGTTGGCCTGTGACTTGGTGGAGGAGCTTTGTACATTAGTGCCGAGACTCCCCTTCCCCAGGATCCATCCCATGTTCAGCCAGGGAATGTGGCTTGGTTTCTTTCCCTAATTATCATCTCAGCTGGGCTCCCTCAGACTACATCTTGGTAGTGGTCTGATCAAACTATATAAGCCAAATTATCAGGGAGAATTTTGAAAGCCAATGTAGAATGTTATCTTTCAGAAAAATACTGCTATGTTTTCCCTTTCCTTCCAGCAAAGAAAAGATTGACAGATATCAGAGTGACTGTTCTATCTCTGAAGTTGTCTGAGTTAGATTCCTTTATTCCTTGAACAAGAAAGACTATCTTTCCCTATCTGTGTACAGACCCAGAAGGCAAAGACAATAGGAGATTTGGGATGTTTAGTAGTAGAGTCAATGAAACTGTACTAATAACGGCTATCTTGAGTGCCTTTAACTAGGCACTGTGCTGAGCCACTTGGATACATCATCTCATTTCATACCTTATAACAATCTTTAGAGGGAAAATTAGGATGATTGTTTTAGGCAGAGTAATCTGAGACTGCAGACGTTCAATGGTGTGCTCAATTCCTGTCATTTGAAACTGGCCTAGCCAGGAGGCAAGCCAGTCTGTCTCCTGCCCTAGGTCCATCACCTCAAGCTGACCTTGTAACAGGGAAGCTGCCTTTCTTTGAGAGCTTAGAATGAAAAGACCATTAGAGATGACCCTGGAAATAGGACCAGAAGGATCAAAAACTTATCCAGTCACAGAGCTAAACCCAAAATGCTGGTCAAGAGGAACGTGTCCTGATTGAAGCCTGTGAAAATAGCCATCATCAGAAAGTCCAGTCATGGAGTAGAGTGAGTCAGGCTGTGCTCACAGGTTAAAGTCCAGAAAGAGACACGTATCAGTGCAGAGATAAAGGCACCTGGTGTGTGTGGTTCAACGGGGCCTGGGTGAAGTTCTGAGTCTGGTATTTGCTTGCTGCACAATGCAGGGCAGTGTGAACACCTCCATTTTCCCTTCTGGAGAATGAAAATGATGGCAATGGTAGTTCCTACCCAGGCAGAGTCAAAACCATGCGGAGGTTCAATCTAAAGCTACTACGAGTATTTGTGGTGTGAGTAATTCAGAAACCCAGAGACAATGCTGGAATGAACCAGACAAAGAAGAATAAAGGAAAAAACTTGCTGGGGATTTAGCTCAATGGTTCTGCCACCTGCCTGGCAAGTGCAAGGACCCAAGTTCGATCCCTGGTACCAAAGGAAAAAAAAAGAAAAAAACTTGTTTTTATTAGAACACAAAGAAATTTGAGGGGAAAGCTGTTTTTCTGTTTTGTGTATTTTGTCTATATATTTGTCTTTTAGTGCCTTGCCTGTGGCTGTGTGGTGATGTAACTACTCTTCCTGCCTACACCTGGCCCATCTGAGGACCAGCATGTGGTTGGGTCTCTGAGGCAGACTTCCTTATTTTTGGGATGCAACTCAGGAGTGGGTCAATTTAAAATTTAGGGTTTTTTTCCTGAATTATGTTTTTTTGTAAACATCTAATGCTTTGGTTGAACTAATAATATAAAATTATCAGGAATAATTTAATAATAGGACAGACTAGAATTTCTAATTTTCTTATCAAATTTTCAACTTAAAATTCCTTTCTGTCTCTTAAATATGTATGCCCAAGTCTACAGTAATAATAGAAACTTTCAGAATTTTATAACCAAAAGTAGCATGTACTACATTTCTGCATAAGCTGTGATTATGTTGTGCACATACACATTACTTGTTAATACACGTTAACCAAATTTAGCAACTCAATATAGAGAAAATATTAAAAAATATAAAATATATTTTCAAATTTATGTGCATGTTTTGAATACTCTGTGCTATTGTCAACATAGTTCTTGTCTCTACTACAAAACTGTCATGGAGAATATAACTTCCAATCTGTTAAATGTCAGATGTGCTGAATTCTTGTCTCCTGATATCAAAAAATGGATTTAAGGACAAAGGAGTTTAAAAGTAGAAAAGGTTTATTGAGAGAATGCTCATAAGAGACAGCAGGGATCCTGAACGTGGGTTGCTGCATAGGTGCTTTGTCCAGGAATGTTTTATACTGCAAAATCACAATGTGGGTAGCTATGGGCCAAACTGCAATCAACCTAAGGGTCACAAGTACATATAGTTGATTAGCTAATATTGTTCCAGTACAGAAGTGAGGCACATAGCAAGGGTATATGGCAAGCATCATTAACTTTAGCTTATCTCTAACTTCTAATGTAGAAAGAACAAAGGGATTTCTGGAAAGGGAGAGGCGTATGGGACCATATGTTCTGGTCACCCAGCTATGCATCTGCTGGCTATCTGAGCTCCTTGGGCCAGAGGTGCTAATCTCAAGCTGCTGTCTATCTCTAGGGAGGCTGCAGGCCTGGCTATTGGGTCTCCATCTTGAGGCCTGACTCTCTTCAGATTTGCTTCCAGCCACAATCTTGGTGTCCCATCTTCTGCACTGACTCCCTTGAGGGCCCAATCTCTCTCTAACTACACATTAATTTCTATCTAAATTAGCTATCTATAATATTCCTCCTTCTAAAGAGATATCCCTAATTGCTGTTAGGAGACTACAGGCAAAGATCACTCTGGCTACTTCCAGCTGGAGAGGGTCATAGTCATGATCAGCAGTCAGATATACTCCTCAGAGCATCTATCTAGAGGACCCTGATAGAGTCCAGGCATTTTTGTCTTGGGTAGGTGTATAGCTTTAAGTCTAGAGAAGACAAAACCAAAGAAATAGTTAAGTATGCATGGTCCAAATGATAGTTCAACAAAACTATTACTAATATGGCCAACAATGTTTCTACAAGGAAGAGCCAGTGATGGCTTCCCACAAAGAGGGTAAGGAGAAGGTCCAGGGAGCTTTGGGGTCTGACATGGCACTAACCTATTATCTAATATCTTGAGTGGCCATTAAGATATTAGCAGAAGGATCAGTAATGTACCCACAACATTCAGCTTTTGTAATTGCACATGTCTCTCCTTTTGCTGCTGTTAAGATGTCTAAAGACATCTGATTCTGGAAGACAGCTTGTCTCATTAATCTTACTTCTCCTTTTAGAAGAGAGATCCCAGTCAAAGTGTCATTGAAGGCACACTGAGAATAGTTAGTCAAGGTCTTGATGTGGTGACATCTTCTAATCCCAAGGAAGGACAAAGATAGCAGCCAAATGATCATATCAGTGAAACACACTCTTAGACATGGATGTTGTAGGTAGGGTAAGTTTGTGGATTGATTGATGCTTTTGATACTCCTGTCTTGTAGGCACATAAATCCCAGAGTGCATCTCCCCACCCACCCATGGGTTAGCCAGTGCTACGAATTTGTTCCATAGGACCAATAAGTGCCTATTTTGGGGCACTTATTGGTCCTTACTTGGGGGGTTCTCATCTAATCCCAGGGTTATTAAACCAGTCTATTGCAAACCAGTCCTCAGCCTATAGAGTTATGATATCTATACATTAATCAGGGAGTGTACGTCTAAGTATTTAGTAGAGTGAGGCCAATGAGAGGAAGAGGAATTTCTTTGGTTCCAACATAAGGGAATCTTTCTACTAAGGCATCCTGCAACGGGAATCAACCTTATATAATCATCTCACATCTGAAAGTTTCAGGCTTGATATCTGTGATTGTTGGCTCTTTTGATAGGGCCCTTACTCTTAGTTAATAGGGGTTCTACTAGAGCCCATTGAGAGTATTCAGTAGCATTTTCAGAAAAAAATCAATTATGTCCAGAGTTGTGAAGGGTGGAGTTGATAGGCCACTCAACTATCCTGTAATGATAGGCTACACTATGAGCTGCTGAGACTTCTTGTGTCTTGTCAATGTAGTTTGTAGCTTATTCCAATCATCTCCTTGAAATGAGAATTCCCACCAAGAGTGTCCTGATGTACTTAACAAGGGGAGCAAGCCACATTCTAGCAAGATGTTTGTTGTAATGACCTGCATATTCCTGTGTCCACACTAAAAAGGAATTGGACTCCCCTTCAAGTGATATGAAAGTAATTAGTAGGGATAGGGGTTACATCTTAGATTACTTATCTGAAGATGTCACTTTCTTTTTGAACAAGAACTTTAAGTCTTCTATGGAGTACTGAGGTTGTTGTTCACTCAGGAATGGTCATTTTTTAAACCTTTTCTGATGACTGTGGTCTCCAGATACAACAAAGGTGTTAGAGAAGGCCCAATGCCAGAGAGATGCCCTGTGTGACTGTTGTTTTTAAAAGAAGGCTTATTATCACTCTAAACTTGCAGAAAGTCCAAATTTGGGGATGATTTCTGAGATCAAAACCTTCACCACCTCTTGGACATTTTCAGTTCTACAAGGGAAGGCCTCAACCCAATTAGTAAAAGTATCTACAAAGACCAATAGGTATTAGACTCCCTTACATTTTGGGATATGGGTAAATAAGCTACCAATTTTCTCCAAGATATTCGTCATGTCTCTGTAAACCCAAGGAACTATAGTCCTGTTAAGAGGATTTTTTTTTTTTTTGGCAGATCTCACATGTTTTAACTATCTGTTTTGTTGTTTGAGAGAGTCTCTTTCCTATGAATAATTTTGAAGCCATCGAGTGGGAGTTATCGCTCTCCAAGTGAAAAGTTTGCTGTAAAGACTTAATAACTTTCCATTGATTAGCATCAGGAAGGAACAATTTACAATCATCTGATTGTAACCATTCTCAATTTTTTTTTTTTGGTACTGGGGATCGAACTCAGGACCTTGCACTTGCGAGGCAGGTGGCAGAAACACTGAGCTAAATTCCCAGCCCTGATTGTAACCATTCTGATGGAAAGAACTGACACCTATGGGAGATAGCCCATTTGATTTCTGACTAAGTCTATTTGGGTCCAGTATGATTGAAGGACCTTTCCCAAATCAGGGGGACCTAAATGGAGGGGTCTCAAGCAGTTTCTGTTACAGCTATGTCAGGTAGTTGGTTATCTTGGGACACTTCATCAACTCCAGTTATGTCTTCCAGCCTCAATTTCCTCCTTTTCAGGTAGAAAGGTGGTAGGGTTTAAGGAGAAGCATGCCTTTATTTGAATGATGGATCCTTCTAGAAGTAGAGCTTGATATTTAAGAAGTTACCTATCTGATAACTATAGGTTCCCTGTGGTGGGAAGAAGTCCTGCCACATTGTGAGGGGTATATACAGTAAGATCTTTACTGAAGGTTAGTTTGTATGCCTCTGGCACCAGAGGAGCCACAGTGGCCACAGCCCTAAGGCACGTAGGCCACCACTTTGATACAATGTCTAATTCATGAGTTAGATACCCTACAGGCTGTTGAGCAGGTTCCCAATCCTGTGTAAGCATCCAAAGTCCATCCCCTTTCTTTCATGGACATATAGATCAAAATGGTGTCCTGTCAGGAAGCTCAGTGCTGGAGCATCCAGAAGTTCTGTTTAAGCTTTTGGAATGCAATTTGGGAAACAGGTTCCTAGGTTAAAACATGGGTATCTGTCTTCTGGGCTTCCCTTATACGCTGGTAAAGAGGTCATGTGATCTCACCATATCCTCCTATCTAAAGGCAACAAAAGCCTGTAATTCCTAGGAATCCTTTCAGCTGTTTCAGAGTCTTGGGCTGCAGGAAGGAAAGTATGTATAAGTTTAATTCTTTAATTCTTTCTTCCTCTGGTCTCTTCCCTAGATATGATGAGGTCCAAATGTTTTATCTCAAGGTGCAAAGTTGTGCCTTAGACCTAGAGACCTTATAACCTCTGTCTACTTGAAAATTCAGCAGAGCACAGGTGCCAAGACTGTGACTTGGAACATTTGAAACATGCCAAATTGTGGGAAAGCACTTGTCCAAAAAGATGAGGACTGTCTCTGAACCCATCGGGCAGCACAGATCAAGTTCTTGGTTGAGAAGCCTGGTCATGAAGATTTTCAAAGGCAAAAGAAATTGGGAATCTGTACGCAAAGGAACACAAAAGAAGGCATCTTTTAAATCTGACACTGAGAACCAACTGGTATATTCAGGAACCTGGGAAGGGAGAGTGTATGGGTTAGGTACCATTGGGTGGAATGGCACTACTGCCTTATTAGCAATCTAAGGTCCTGTACCAACCTGCACTCCCCATTGAGTGGACTCCCAAGATTAGCGTGTTGGAAGAGCTGTTACAGGCTGTAAGTAAACCTTGTGTCAATTATAGGCCCTTTTTTTCACCTTCAGGCCTTAGAGGACATTGTCTCTAGTGAGGGAAAATAGTGGGGTCTTTCAGATGTAAATATTTTTACTGGGGCAGTTCTTACTGGTCTCCTGATTTTATCTTTAGTTACCCATACTTGAGGATTTATTTTGGTCTCCACTATGTACCTAAGCTGGGTGCATGTATATTATAGTATTTAAACCAGATAAAATATCTCTTTCCAAAAAGGAAACTGGACTTTCAGGTAAGATAAAAAAGGAATAGGAGAAGAGAAAACCATCCCAGTTATAGTTAAATATTGTGAGGAATAGGGAACTATCTCCTCCCTGTGACCCTTCTCATTGAGATACGATGACTGGAGGGAACGTCAGGGTTGAAAAGAAGGACCAAAAGACTAGCTCCAGAGTCCAGCAAAGGCTGGTCTCCTTTCCCTCTATAGCCATGGCCACTCAGGGGTCCTCAGTGGAAATGACAGTTCCTGGTCAGAGGGAGAGTGTAAAGGATGCCTTCATGGCCTTTAGTCTTGCTGGAGCAGCAGGGCAGATGGGTCTGATTCCTGGGACCGTCATCCCTGGAGGCAGCCTGAGCTCTAGTGGTCACCACTGCATGCAGGGTGCAGCTTAGAGGCACAGACAGCTCTTATCACAGTCCCTCCTAAAACGGCCTGGTTTCCCAGAGCTATAGCAAATGGGTTTCACCACTAAGTTGTTCTTGGAGTCCCAGGAATCAGACTCAGAGTTTGCTCCTATTATGACCACAACCAAGGCAACTGCTTTCTCTTGGGTTCTGTCTTCTCCCCTTGGTCTCTTCCCTGCCTCAATTATAAAACACTGAGGAGGCGACTCTTCCTAGGGCATTGAGTGAGCCGTCCAGAACAAAAGCCCTACTTTGAAGCTTTCTCTTGATGTCTGAGGTGGAGTGGGTAATAAATCTGTCTTTAAGAATAATCTGTTCTTCTACTTAATCAAGGAATAGAGACATAGACCTTACCAAAGCCTCTTGTAAATGATCTAAGACAGAGGGATTTTCATCTTTTCCCTTATTAATAGTTCACAATTTAGAATGATTGAAGGGCTTAGTTCTTATCCTTCTTAGGCCTTCAAGAATATGTTTCCTATTCCTATCCCCTCTCCAGTTGATGAGCCAGTAGGGATCTTGTATAGGGGCTGCCTGGGCCTTAATAGGAACCAGCTGTTCCCTGACTGTCTCTCTCCAAATGTAACAGCAACCTGTAATGCTGCTTGTTTCTCAATAGAAGTCAATGTTTGACCTAAGAGTAACATTGCATCTTTCCAGTCCAGTTAATTATGTCTGAATTGGTCCCCCTAAAGACCTCAATGTATTTATCAGGATTGTCTAAAAACTTCCCCAGATCTTGTTTGATCTGTTTGAGGTTACTGACGGCAAAGGACACATGGACATGGGTAGGACTGAATTCTCCACCCACCTCCTGTAAGGGATATTACCCCTGAGGAGCTTCAGTGAAATCAGAAGGCCCAGTAGAGGCTTTAGTTAGGGTTGGCTTAGAAGTTTCCTCCTTGGGACATGGAGGACAAAGGAGGGGAAGTTCAAGCTTGGTAATGGTAGATCATCAGATTGAGGCTTAAGAACCAGAGGTATCTGGGTTTTCAGTGGCTTACATGTACACTTTGAACATATGTCAAGATTGTTTCTTAAGGACAAAGAAACTCAAAAAACTGAACTTAGGGTACCTCTGACCATTTCCCCTCTCTCATACAGAGTAACACCATTTGCCTCTACATTCTACTTTATATAATAGTCAGTATTATATATATTATAGTCAATACTTGCCTCTACATCCTACTTGGTCCCCAGGCAGTACCCAGGCCATGTGTGGATGCAGAAAAAGATTAAATGGCATTTTCTTAGAATTTGGGGGTCAAACAAGTCCTAGTGCTTAAGAATACACTCCAGGAGGTCCCAGGCGTGGGTTTGAGCCCTGGCCCCATCTGGCCGGACCAGCCCGCCCAAGCAGCTGAGCCAAGCGCCGTGAAGCTCCCCAGCACCATCCCGGGCCCCGCCCACGCCACGGTGAGGTCCCAGGCCTGGCTCGGAGCCAGGCCCCATCCAGTGCTCCTCTTAGCCACGTGGGCGCCTCCAAGTCCCACTCCCCCCTCCCGCCCCGCCTCTGGCCTTCCAGCTCTCCTGCTACCTGGTCCCACACTACAGAGGCACAGAGGATTATAAAGGCCCTTGTCCTGAGCACCACAACATAGAGCAGAAGTTAGTAACAGAAAGAGGGTTTCTCAGGCTCCTTGATGAAAACTGAAGCTCAGCGGAAAAGTAAAGAGAATCTCTACAATAAAGACACACCAGATCACCGTACTTGGTAAGTTGGATCACTTGGGACCATTATCTCCCATCAAAACCTGCATTATCTTCAGGGGAAGGGCAACTGGAACCTGCAGTAGAACCTTGCAGAGTTCAACCCTGCAGGAGGACAGGGAGCTCAACTTGGGATTTGCAGCCAGAAATCTGCCTGAATCTCACAGGTCTGCTGCAGGCTTGCTGAGACTCATTGACTCATATATGCACATGGACGCTTACGTTGCCTGCTCTAACAGCAGAGACATACCCTGAAGGAGGCCCATTATTTTTATTTATTGCTATTTGCAAAAAAGAAAAAAAAATTTTTCTG
>NW_004624778.1:5641022-5653712 GCF_000247695.1 Heterocephalus glaber
TGGCCATGACCTCTCAATTGTCACTCCAGTTTTCAGTAGTCCTATGAAATCAGAGGTCTGTCTCCTGAAAGGAATCTAGCTGCCTCAGTTGGGGGCTACCCACTTGGAACATCTCCTACCCCTCAGGAGCTTTCCTATCCAGAAATATCTTCCTACTTTTAATGTCCATCATTCCTAGGACTCATTCTTCAATTTCTAGAGAACAAGAACTCAGTGTATCATATAGTTAACTGGTTGGGAGATATAACATTTCATGTTTTATATTTCCCATGACATTATTGGAGGTCCCACCAAGATAACAATTAATACGAGGTAAGAATTTACTTTTATTGATTGCTAAATTATATTAAGTAACCAAAATTGTCATTCTTGTTTGTCACTGCTTGTACCTTTTGTAAATGCTTTGTACTTTGAATTCTTATACATTGTTGTTTTGTTAAAATGATGTTTCTTTAAAAAGATATTTTACTTTTGTAGACAAAGTTTTATGTTTCTGTTCTATATTGATTGCTTGATTGACTTGTTAGACAATGCTGAGAAAAAGTAGTGTTAGATTGTCATCTTATGCCCTTTACCAGTAATTACTAGTAAATTAGAAAATGTAGTAAAAATAAGTCTTCTTTGTAAAATCTAGTTAATAGTTGAAAAATATACATGCCTATTGATAAAATGGAGGACTCCAGCTGTCAATTAATAAGGCACTAGGCCAGCAGCCGCTCTTAAACCCTGGGGGACAGGTTTCACTGAGCAGTCTGGCCCAATCCTTCTCTATACTCTAGAGAAAATGTTGAGCCAGCTCTGCCTCAGTTTCCTTTCTGAGTGAATCAGTTTCTGATTTTTCACTGGTGGGGAGGCAGTCTTAGCTCTTGAGATTCCCCACTCTCACCTTCCCAGGCTGAGAGTGATGACTCAGGGGCAAGTCATCTTGATAACTCACTGAGAGCATGAGAAGAAAAGACCTCCTTTCCTGGTCTCATTTCCAGTCTCTCCTGCCAATCTTATACTCTCCTTTATAGAGGCATGTAAAGTCAGAAAGGATCTCTGAAGTACTCAATGTCTTTCTCCTAAGAACCTTTAAGTTAAGTCCTTAGAAAATGAACACTCTTGCCAAAGCCGAAGATAGGGAAGTCATTGCAGATCAGGAAACATATCCTGTCTCTGGATTAGATGAGACATTGAAGTTTTGTCCATCCAGGAGAGCACATGAAAGCAATGTCCCTGCTTAGTGCTCTGGGCCACAGTCTTTCTCAGGAGACTGCACCTGAGACCCTGTGGAAAAAACTGACCTCTGGGTGAAACAAGAAGGAGCTATTTCTTTAAGCACAACACCTAAAGGACCAAAACACATTTAGTTTGAGGGAGAATCTTCTCTCTCTCATCATTTATGTTTGAGAAAACACTTTGGCTAATAAATCATAGACTAAACATTGGCAAGACAGGCAGCAGCTAGATTCCTTTCAGGAGACAGACCTCTGATTTCATAGAGCTACTGAAAACTGGAGTGACAATTGAGAGGTCATGGCCAGAGCTACTCTCTGGCAGATGCTTGAGGGTCCCCCAGTGGAAACCGGCTCCTGACAGCCTGAATGGTAATCAGTAGAAAAATCTCTGCATAACTATTGTCCCCTAACTGGACTCCTCGGTGAGGTGAAAGGTAACCCTTCCAGTGATCATCAGATATCCTCTGTCTCAGAGTGACCTGAAGTGATGCTGGTAGGGCCCATTCTCAAGCCTCCATTAAGAGTTGAGCTACAGGATGGGACTGTTCTCTCTCTGCTAGTAAGAGAGACACAAATAGAAAACAGTAACTCGGTAGAGGTTGTTTGACAAATCTTTAAAAGGCTAGAAACTCTGAAGCTCTTGGGAATTAACTTTAGAACTCTTTGGCTACTTTACTACTAGACTGCACCTCTCTATGAGGCCTTACATGGAACGGTGAACAGAGAAATGGTTTGCATTTGTGCTTTGCTAACTAAGAATAAAGGGATCTCAACCAGCTTCTCTCTTCTTCTAAGTGCTTGTGGAGACCTGATGAGTGTACCTTGTGAACTTTGAACAATGTGCAGTCTTTGTCTTGCAGCTGGAGAAGGTTACCTAGGTGATCAGCTCTCTTGGCAGTTTTCTTCACTCCTGAAGATCCCCTGAGGCTTTGGTCTGCTTCTGTCTCTAAAAGCGATCTCTATTGCAGGAAAAAGGTGCAGCCCTTTAATCTATCTGCCTCATTCTCTCTCAAAGATTTAGAAAACAGTGACTTAGATACTTTTGATTATTGGTTTGGCTAATAATGTTTCCTTCAAAAAGACATGATTTTACAACTAAAATCAATTGTATCTTAGGCTTTTGAAATTCATATGGGAGTAAAAACACAAGTTCCCTGGGGAAGGTAAGATTGCGTGCTGGTAAAGGGTGGCTACTCCAGTCCAATTTACCTTCTGGGCTCTCTCCAGACAGCAGTCACCTGCCATGGAGCTGTGATCCTAGAGGATGCTCTAGGAGCATAAGGAATCAATCAGAATCATAGGGACACCTTGTTTCTGTTTGTTTTTTTCAGAATGTGGGAATGCCAAGTCAAAGTCTCTTACTCCTTTGGAATATGTTCTTAAATACTGGCAGAAGTTTGATCCTCACATACTGAGGAAGAACAGCCTAACATTCTTCTGCACCCATGCATGGCCTGCCTATCCTCTAGAGCCAGGATGGAATATAAAAGGAAGTATTAATTATGATGCCATTTCACAACTAGAATTATACTGTAAAAAATGGCAGATGGTCAGAATTGCCTTATGTCCAGATCTTTTTCCGCATTAAGAGATAATCCTGATTTGTGTTCAAAGAGTAAATATGAGCTGCAGGAGGACCAGGCTCCTCTGGTTCTTATCACTAAACCTGAAGCTTTCCACCCTGCCTTTTGGACCCTGAGGACAAAAGTTTCTGAGGCAATCCCAGTGAAAGCTCCACCTTCCAAGAAACTTGAAGTTTTTCCCACTTGCCCTTTAGAGCCTGATATCCTTCCCCCTTATCCTTTAAAATCTAAGGGTGAAATTCCCAAGCCAGCTGTAATTAAAACCTCTACAGAACTATATCTATCCATAGCTAATTTTGTTCAAACCCCTCAAAGACAGTATCCCTTACAGGAAGTAAATGGTAAATATGGGACTACCTATGTTCATGCTCTCTCAGTGATCTAAGACAGGTCAAATGAGATCTAAAAGTTTTCTGATGATCCTGTTATGTACATTGGGGTCTTTAAAGAACTTACTCAGACCTGTGGACTAGAATAGAAAGATGTAATGTTTCTCTTAAATCAAACATTGAGAGACAAGTACTATTAAAGCTGCTACTACATATAGAGACAAATATTATCTTAATTTTGGAAGCTCAAGAGACAGGCAGCCAAGGGAACAATTGGTTCCTATGGGAACAAAAACAGTTTCTATACAAGCCCCAGTGGCCTGTCAATCAGATAGATTAAAATAGAAGACATTTTCAGGCATGTATTCTGGAAGATCTAAGAAAGATGAGAACTAAGTCCTTGAATTATTTTAAATTTTCAACTATTTATCAGGAAAAAATGAGGACATCCCTAGATCGTGATTTGATAAAAGAAAACACTGTAGTTTTTTCCAAAGTCACAGTCATAAAATATGTAGGTAGTATAATATTATGTGTCTCCTCAGAAGAGCTTTCTAGCCAAGACTTTGGTTCTGCTGAATTTTCTAACAGACAGGGGTTATAATATTTCTAGATCTAAGGCACAACTTTGCAGCCTTGAGGTAAAATATTTAGGCCTTATTATATCTAAGGGAACCCAAAGACTGGGGGAAGAAAGAATTAAACCAATTCTTTGCTTCCCATGGCCCAAGATTCTAAAACAGCTGAGGACATTCCTAGAAGTTACAGGCATTTGTGGCCTTCAGATAACAGGGTTTAGTGAGATCGCATGACCCTCTGTTAGCTTATAAAAAACCCAAAAGACAGCCATATTTTAACCTGGGAACCTGTTTCCCAGACTACCTTCCAGAAGCTCAAACAAGCACTTCTAAGTGCCTACCTACAGAACACCATTTTGTCAGGTAAAAAGGCCAAAAACCAAGACCAGACCAGGCCAAAACAAGCCTTTATTAAGAGAACAGATCTGCCTGGCTGTCTCTGAACAAAGGAGAGACAAAGGCAATATGGCCTGGGCAGGGAGTGTCTTTTATAGAGACTGGGGTGGGGTTTGTAGGGGCTGAGGCTGAGGCAGGGTTGAGTGAGGTACTGACTAGGGAATGGAGGAGCTGGTGATGTCACTAGGTGGTAGGAGGTGAGCAAGTATTAGGTTACTCTCTAGGTGGGAACAGAGGCATGCTGGGAAGAAGGGTTTGTTCTTTGGTGGGAGCAACCATCTTGGCATGACGTCACACAGGGGAAGGGACAAGGCACCATAGGAAGAGGGAAGATACTACACATAATAGCTGCTGAGGTGGTGGGAGACCTATCACATTTCAGTTTGTATGTTAATAAAAGGTGAGACAAGGGCCAGGGATTTAGCTCAGTGGTTTCACCACCTACTGCGCAAGCACAAGGACCCAAGTTCAATCCCCAGTACCAAAAAAATAAATAAATAAAATAAAAAGGTAAGACATGGCTTTGGGAGTGTTTCTACAACATCAGGGAGCCGCTCAACAGCCTGTAGGATATTTAAGTCATAAATTAGATATTGTAGATTCAAAATAATTTACTTTAAAAAAGTCCTAAACAATATAGTTAGACATCTTTATTCTCTTTCAAGAGGCCAAATGCAGCCATTTGGGTTCTTTGATTGTTGGTTTGATTTTTCTGCTTGATAATTCAGTTGGAGTCAATCATAGCTTTTGTCTCTAGAGACATGTTTTGCTAAAGATTGCAGATCCACTCTGGAAAAGCTCCTGATCCTAAATGTCCTTCTACACCTGAGATGGTTAAGATTTAGTTCTTGTGCCATAACTTAAAGGCACTCTTCTGCCCCTTTTCCACTGCCCTGCCCCTGAGAAGTAACACAGTTTTCAACAGTGTTTGGTTTGAGGCACTTCCCTCTTCTGTGGCTGCTGGATTTCAAGACAAAGCTTCCAGAATGGTGAGTCTCCCCTCCATGGAATCCTTCCAGAGTAAAGTTTACCTTCATTTATCTCCAGGCCATATAGAAAACTGGTCTAGGTTTAATCCTGAAACTCTAAAGAAATAAATGTAAAAGTTTTAGCCCAGATTTATCTGCCCTTCAGCCCTTAGACAAAATAAGAGAATGATAAGAACAGGTAACCTGGCTCTGGCCACTTCCTTGCACCTCTAATCAGCTGCCACTGTCACTGGTTGAGATAAAGTCTAAGGGGCACCTTAGATTGGGCACAGAACAAGAGGGATAGACAGGGATGCCTTCTTTACATTTGCTTTTTTCAAAATGGAAAAAACTGTCATAGGTAGACATCTGCATCACAGCAAGTTGGAGCCTTGACAGGCCTTCTTCCCTCACTGTTTAGAAATCACTCTTAGCTCCAAAGAGTGTCACCTAGTCTCTTCTATACCCAAACATGGCCTGAGTGCAACCCCTTGGAGATATTTAGCAGTTTTTTCCTTTAGAGGAAATAATTACATGTGGCTATCAAACAATTTCGGCTATAAAAACAACAATGAGTAGCCTGTGGAGCTGGGTATTCCAGTCAGATAAGCTGCCAGCATAATGCTTGTCTTAAAACCGTCTTTGCTTTCACAGGTGTAGAAGATTTTTCTTTTAATTCTTATTGCAAGAGATCTCTGTTAATCTATAAAGTTCTGACTAGTCTTGTTTATAATTATAAACCTAAAAATTATAAAAGTTATTATAATTCAACTTGGCCAAATACATCTGAGTGCACTCTTGTTTATAAACAAGTTGTCTTATATGTTTGTCCATCTGTTCAATTTTTTGAAACACGTACAATTGTTATGTTTGAGTTTTTTTCTTTTTGGCATTTTGGATTTTTTAAGATGTCTCCCTGTAACTCAAGTTGGCTCATAGATAAATATAATTAAAGACATGCTTCCCCCAGGATGCCAGATGATCCAAATAATGTTAACTGGTTTTACAAATACAGTACATATTGTTGTCTAGGCAATCTTTCATTGGTCAAAATAATGTGCTGATTGTTGTGATCTGGCTCTCACAGGTCATCTAAAAAATTTTTAAGATAATTAAATGAATACTCGAGCTAAGGAAAACTACTGGACAGGACTTCCCTTGGTAAATGAAGGAGCAGCTGCCTGGAAAAAATTTATTCCAGCCTTTGTTCACAAAGGGGACCCCAATAATTTCCATAGCCTCATGGGAAATACGTTGTTAGACATACTATTGTGATATGTATACATTGGTCATAGTCTAAGTTTTCTGTGGGAAAACAAGGTTTTATTTAAAATGTTCTTGGTACAAACCAAAATGAAGGGACAAAGGGTTTCATGTAACTGATACTCATTGTTATTTCATGGTATATACATCCATGCCTTCTGGGTGTACAGGTCTTCTAAGATATTGTTTACAATAATGATCTTTTTTTTGACTCAAGTATCTGCCTTTTCCTTGCACTCCAGCTACTTGTGATAAGAGGTACATGTCAAGCCAAAATGAGATAACCAGTCAAATAACAGTCTTCTTAAAAACTTATGTGATATATGTTATATATGTCACCACACCTAGGGATGTTCAGTCACAAAACAGTTGAAACAACATCACACACTAAAATTAGAGGCTAGACATTATGAACTCCTAAGGTACATTTATAGGCCAATATGTATGTTCTCTTTAGATGGCATCCTACTAAAGGATAACAAATAAGAGTTTTCTTTATGTCTTTTAATGTCTTGTGATCAGATGGAGGTGTTTGACTAAAAGACTATTCCATACTAAGATGGACATGCAAGTGTTACAAAGAAAGTGTCATCACAATTGTCATGCTAAAATACTATGTATAGCTCTTGATCTTAAATTTCTCTGTAATATATAATTGTTGTCTGTTAAGATTGTGCAGGGATTCAACTACTAAAACAACCATGGCTGGGAAAATAACAGCCCTCTAACTGTGCTATATACTTCAAAAGTGCTTGATGTTTTAACTATTATAATAATTAGGCTCACTGCTCCTGCTGAAATACTTATGTCATTGATCTCTTCTGGGTGTTCAACAACTAAAGTTTGGAGACCAAAACTAGAAAGGTAACTGGGCTGTGAGGACAGCCAATATTTTGGTCTTGGCCTCTCAAGGTCAACTAAAATCCAGGACACAAAGGAACCTTTCCTACAGGATCCTATATCTTTGGTAAGTCACTCAACGTCCTGAACAGGGAGATTGCAGGGCACCAGAGGATAAATGTACCATGCATCAAAGAAGGGTCACAAAAAGGGAAGAGTCTCTCATGCTTTCACTGAAATCAACATGGTTAAGCAAGACCATGACCCATCCTGATGGCTGACACTGACAGAGGAGATGAGAGGCTCTATGCATGGTTCCAAAGTAATGCCTGAGGAGACTTAACTGACCTTGATAGAAAGCAAGAGGTTCATATTAATTGACACAGGTCTCACTTTAACTTGGTCTTAAACACCCGGCAGGAAAAATAACCAAAAGTGGTATAAAATAATGCCATAGTAATAAAGGTAGATATAAAAAGGGGCTCCAGTCACTGACCCCTTCTGGCAGTTTCTAGCTATTCCAATAGCTGACCACAGTTATGGATCATTAGGAAAAACTATGGTAAAATCTATAAGAGCCAGCAGGTTACAATCACTATCTCAATTTACAATCACTATCTCAATTTGTAAGTGTGATCCACCAGATCGACCTTGTAAACAACTCATAACTGCTAAATTACTTCTATGATGGATTCTGAAGTTCCCTGGGACTTCTCCTTATCCTCTCTGTGGAAGACTGTTACTAGCTCTTCCTGGTGGAAACATCTGTTGGCTATACTCATAATATTTCTGTTGATCTTACTATTTGGCCCATGTATACTTAACTGTCTTCCTGGCCTTGTCTCCTCCAGACTCAAAGCTATATGCCTACCCATGATGGAAATGCATGATGCCTATCAAGGATAGACCTCCTGAAGGGTATCCCTGACTGGACAGGACAAAGGTGAAACAAACCACAGCACCACATCAATTAGACTTCCTGGCTGTACCCACAGAAAGGGTCACACCAACCAAAGCCAAGGGGATTTGCTGGAAGGTTATTGGGGGCTCTTGGTATTGTAGACAGCTAAGTGAGTTATAAATATTGCAGCCAGTTATACAGGGCTGGGCCTTTGATTTGGAGGACAATTGTGGCCCAAGGCACATTCACTGAAGCCCAGAATTGTAAAAGGAGAGAAACTACACACCCTTGTTCTTCCCCTGGGGATAAATAGCAGTGATTGATATTCTAAATAGGTATCCATCACCTGGGTGGGGGGTGGGAGGGTCAAGGTTTTTAACCAGCCTCTCCAGGAAATATTCCTGACCCCCACCCTTACTGAAAATCCTTGTATGCTTGCTACCTGACTTGCTTCCCAATTGGACCACCATTACCTAAGTGACTATACTTGTAACCTTATTGGATGTTCATGGCTGTGGCCCACATTGTACCCATGTGGGTTTCACCCTATAAAACTTCTCTGTAAAATGGGGTCTTTGACAACCCACTCCGGACCCCTCCTGCTGTGGGACTGCATAACTCTGTGCCTCTCTAAGCTACTTTGCTTTGGGAGTGCTGTCTGGCCAGACTAAGGTCTGTTTTACTTTCCAACTTGTCCCGTGTGTTCCTTCCCAGGTGTTCTTCTCTGCAGTCAGCTCCTCAGAGCATTTGGTAAGGCCCTCTGTCTTACATTTTGGAGGCACCCTTGGGATCCCCGGGTGTGCTTCACTGCAGTCAGCTCCTCGGAGCATTTGGTAAGGCCCTCGGTCTTACACTGCCCCTCTAGGGCTTTCCTTAATATCTTCCTACTTAAAAAAAGAAAGCTCAGTTAGTGAAACTGGTTTGGATTTTGTGTTGCGGTAGGGCTTCGTTTTCCCCTGCTTTATGCCCCAAATGCCTGCAATTGTAGACTTGGCTCCAGCCTAATTATTCACCCAATTACAAGCACAAAATTGGGAGAAAGAAAGTGTTGAGAGTGTGGGCTTGGGAACCAGACTGCACAGGTTGAAGTCTCAGTTCTGCTAATTACCATACAAGTGACTCTGGCAAGATGATTAACATTGCTGTGCCTTGTTTTTGTTTTTTTTTATAAAGCAGAATTAACAGTAACACCTGCTTTCTAGAGTTGTGAGGACTAAAAATGTTGCTACATACGTTTAGATTTTATTTTCCTTCTCTTTTTTTGTGGTACTGGGGATCAAACTCAGGACCTTGTGCTTGCAAGGCACATGCAGTGCCACTGAAATAAATTGCTACATGTATTTAGAACAGTGTCTGGTCCCACTATGCATTCACTACTTTTTAGCTATTGTTATGTAAATATTCACAATGTTCATGTCCTTCAAGCATTCCTGGACTTTCCTGGAGGGCCAAAGTTCACAGGTGTTTTCTGTCTTCCATTAGGTCCACCACAGAGCTGGACACAGTAGCTGCCCAATATTGACTTCTCAATATTGATATCTGGATTGTTCATTGTTTTCACAGCAATGAGATGAAAGCTGTGTTTTCTTTGGTTTCCCAAACTGAACAGTGTTATTCTAAGTCACTATTCTTTCCAACACATGTTATTAATGTATTGGTATTTCTGAGAATAATATTTGCAGCTCAAGGATCCTCCTGGGAGGATGAAGACTGAGATTTTACTGGCAATAGTGAAGGAGATAGCAAGGTATCAGTGATTAAAACAAGTTTTCTGGTTCTTTGTGGCCTAAGTTTAAATCTGTGTGACTGTGGGCAAGTTATGAGTGTTAGGTATTCCAAAACCCCCACAGAACAGGCTCCCTCCCCCTTCTCCCTGCCCTCCTGGCAAACAGGGACTTTCTACTTAACTAAGGCTTGACCCCTCCTAGTTAATGACCTCCTGCCAAGTTAGGGGCTTTTTTGCCCCACCAGTTTCGGTTTCATGACCAAATGTTCTCTTAAGATAGGGACCTCCTGGAGCTTGTCACTCTGTCCCACCAAATGTCCCCATAAGGTAGGGACTTCCTGGAGCTTGTCCATCTCACCAGATGTTCCCATGAGATAAGGACATCCTGGAGCCTGTTTCTTCATCCCCCAACCAGAATTGGTTGCTATATGCCCTAACTGCAATCACCCACCCCCATCAAAGAATTATGTGCTCTCCCACATGCAAAAACCCCATGTAAGCCTACAGCCCAGCTCATGCGATGGCTGGTCTCCATTTTGTGAGTCAGTCCTGGCAGGCTGCAGACTGCCACCCTAATAAAGCTTGCTTGAGCATTTGTGTGCCCCTTCCTTTTGGCAACCCTTTCAATGAGCACTTAGTGCCTCAACTTCCCCTCTGTGATGCACCACCAATGATAGCCCATGTCAGAGAGTTATACAGTGGGTTCATGTATCAATACAAGTAAAACACTTAGAAAATTCCCCTGCACAATATAAGTATTCTATAAATATTATTATTATTGTATTATTGTATTATTACTATTATTGTATTTTCTAAGGCAGTCCCAGGATCAAATTATGCTGTCATTGGCTTAAATGTGGTACAATTTATTGACCCCTTTATTCCAGTTAGAACTCAGAAAATATGATTACACCCACTTTGGCTGTTTGTAATCTTGGTACTAAATTTACTTAAGCACCTGCATGAGTATGTGCTGTAGGCAGCAATGATTTTATTCACACGGATCCCTTAGAGTTTCTGCTATGCAGCATATTTAGACAGGTGGTGATGGAAGGAAGAAAACACACTGGATTCTGTTTACTGATGATCACAGAGCTAAAGGAACAATGACCCTCAAAAGCCTCAACACTTTGGATTCAACACTCTCTGTCTCTGGTCACTTCCATGAGCCTCATCTGCAATATGGGGACAGTGCTTGCTGTCCTGCCACCTCCATAAGGACTTTCAGGGGTTAAATATTAAAAATGGACTGAAAAGTTTTGTGACCTACAAAAGGTCACAATATGCACATTTATGTGAGTGATTCATATTCTGGCAAATTAAACATCCAGGTAATAGGGAATGCTCATTATAATAAATTAGTAACTAATTAATGAAAATTAAAATGTGTTGACTAAGTCATATTAATATATATATACATAACATTCTTTTCTATTAATCTTTATTCATGCTCACTACTTTTAGAGATGCTGCAATAATTCTAAAAGTTCCTCTGATTAGATCTTGGATGTTTGTCATATATTCTTTATATATTCTAGAAGTTAAGACTCTAATAAAATATTTTCATTTAAAACATCAGGAGTTAAGGTAGAAAACAATACTTTCCATGTGTGGTCTTCCTTCTATCTATAACCCAAACTGAGCATTCTTACATTTTCACCCTTGATTAGTACTGGAGAGAAAAAAGAGAACAATAGAGCAAAAAAGAGTGAGAGAGATAGCAGATGTATGAAGAGAAATTCATTGAATGAGTAATGAAGATATTGTTAGTTCATTTCAGCTCAGTAAACATTTATTAACCATTTTACTATATGTGAGACTTTGGTCTCCCTGAGGCTCAAAAACCTGTGTGAGCGATGAATTAAATACATCATTGACTACATTGAAGCTGTCTTGTAGTAAGGGTGATCATGTAGATACCAAGGGTAAGTTAAGATCAGAGGCTCCCAGGAGAGACAGGCCTGGCCAAGCCAAGCCTTGAATTTTATACTTTGTGTAACTAAGGTACTGACCATTGTAAAGATCCAGTATTCTGTACAAATGGAAATAATGACATCTGCCTACAAGAGTCACTGTGTGCATGGCACATAGACAACTATATAATCATAGGCAAAGAGGATGGTATAGTTATATGCCTAGAGAGTTATATGCATAGATAAGTATTTGCATTGACAGAATGCCAGACATACAGTAAGAGCCACAGATGGTAAATAAGTCATCTGAAATCCAGGGAAGGGAGAAATTAAGTCTAACTGAGGGATAGTAGATACCATCTTGGACAGAGTGGGATTTGAATTTCATCTTTATTAAGAAATAGACAAGTCATGGCAAGGATGGTCACGCTGTGCTGAAGAGGCCATGTGGTCAGAGCTTGGATGGCACAGAGGATGCCCTAGTGCACAGTATAGTTTGGGCATGGCTGCGTGGGGGCAGTGATCATTTGTAGATGCAGCTCACGGTGGTCAGATTCCAGAGCTTCTGAATGCCAGGTCAAGAAATTTGAACTTTAACTTAGGAAAGAGCTACATATTTAAAATGAATCTTACAGTTTCAAGGAGACTTTCACACATTATCATTATTTTTTTTTCTGACACATTACTGGTTTTTAATATAATGATAATTACATTACATCAAAACTTCATACATGGTAAAATATGGACCTTATAATGATCAAAAGTTTCCAAATTTCTGACTTGCTACATGTTAAGATCAAAATATAAGTTAAGGATTTGGTTTTATTGTTTTTGGGTTTTTTTGTTTTGAATTTATATTAAATGTTTTATTTAAAGGCTGTAACATGAAAAAAGAACACAACACAGATTACATTATGATGACAAAGTCAGTGTTCTACATGATAAAAATCAAAACAAAACAAATGTATACAGT
>NW_004624778.1:5657443-5700778 GCF_000247695.1 Heterocephalus glaber
AGCTACTAGGTGTTTCTGGGCCTGGTGATACTTGCCCCATGCTCTCCCCAGTTTCTGTGCCATTGGTATTTGGGCTTAGGGAGACTTCACTGGGGTACCTTGATTTTGGTAGGTCACTGGTGGTCACTCCTGGGGAGACCGTCCCTGGGGTGTCTGTGACAGTCAGGTGGCTGCTGCAGCATGGCCTGCGGTGTCTGGATGGAGTCAGCCATCTTCTCAGTCTTTCACAGAGACTTTCTCTCCCTGGGGTCCTGAGGCTGCGGCCTCTTGAAGTGGAGAAGCAGCTCAGCATGTTCTCTGTTGACCGTCTCCAGCCAAGTGAGCTTGGAACACGGCTGTTACTAGATCGTCACACCCATTGACAAGGGTTCCAAGTTCTGTTTGGAGATGTTGCCAAGGAAGTGAGCTCATGTCTTGGGGTTCCATAACCTGAGTCTCCATGTAATAGAAAAGCCTAGAGCCCTGTAGGGATAGTGACCCCTAGGCAGGGAGAGATGAGCCCCTCCCCAAAGGAGTTCAGATAGCTGGCAGAACAGGCTTAATCACCCATAAAAAGCTGACAGTCTGCTGAGGTTGCACCTTCTCTTCATGCTGTAGCCTGCAAAGCTTGGTTTGCTAAGATCAAAAGGAAAAGGAATCTTGGCCCTAAGATGTAAAGGGCCCCTGAAAAGACCCTTCCCTGTTGTCCCTAGTAATGAGTTAAGTTAACCATTAACGAATCAAGTAGGGGGGCCCTCAGCCCAGAAGCAGGATAGGCCCCCAACTACTATAAAACCAGCATCTTGTGCCCCCCTTCAATGGTAGCTCTGTTTCGGGCACCCCTGCCTGTCTCTCTGAGATAAGGCAGCTGTACTCATGCATGCTTGCTGAATAAAAGTACAACTTTGCTTCTATGCTTTCAGTCTCTATCTGATTCTTCCACAACCTTCTGTGTTGTTGGGAGAGTCAGGCCCAGGATTGTGGGGACTCTCCCCCTGTCTCCGCCCATGGCAGCCATTTTTCCTTCATACTAAATAAATCAGTGGCCACTTATTTTGTTATTTTTATCTAAGTATCTATGAATATTTTTATCTTTGTATCATCTATCTGTTAGTTTCTCACTTTTACATTACTGGGGCTTGTACTCTGCATCTCCTCAGTGAACTATATCCTCAGACATTTTACTTCAGATACCCACTAAGGGTCTCACTAACTCACCAAATTGGTCGGGCTGGACTCCAACATGTGACCTTCTTACCTCAGCTGTCCAGCGTGCTGGGAGGGCAGTCACACACCATCCTGCCTGATTCAGTGTGCAACTACAGTGGTCTGGTGTGCCTTTATTGCAGAGATTTTCTTCACTTTTCCAATGGGCTTCCCTTTTCATCAAGGAGCCTGACAGAGGCCCTCTTTCTGTTGCTCACTCATGTCCTATCTTCTGGAGCTCAGAACAATGCCCTTTATGACCCCCTGTGCCTCTGTGCTGTGGATCCCAATACTGTCTCAGCGCAGCCACCAGGGTGGGGGAGAGTGGTGCTCCTGGCACCCGCGCACCTCACCTCCTCAGCACTGCGGGAGGGGGGGGCTCTGCTCCTCCAGATTTTTGCTGTTTTGCACTGTGAAGTACTTCTGAGGATTTTATGTGGCTATGGTGTTCCTGGGCCTACTCTAGAAAGTTGTATAACAAGTTTCTTCTACATGAGGGCCAACCTGATACCAACAACACTGAGCTATTGAAATCTTGATTTCAGGACCTGCAAAGAGGTGAACCTGAAGAAGATAGCTTATCCAGGACAGTCCCCTTCAGAGCACCACTTCTTTACTCTTCATGACTGTGCAGCCAGCTGAGAGCAGCAGCATTTATCAGGAAGAAAGTATCAGGTCATGTGTTGCCAGCAAATTGTTACCTGCTTCCAGATGTAGTGGAGGATGCTTGTCATCCCAGCACCGGGAGACTGAGGATATGCATTTGAAGTCAGCCTCAGCTACATACTGTGTTCAAGGCCAGCCCGAACTACATAGCAAGATCCTGTGCACGGAGCTGGTGTGGCTTCTGCACCTCCATCACAGGGGCTCTCTGATGTCCAAGAGGAGGTAGCACAGCTCCTGGTCCTCTCCTCACTCCCAGACCCTGATGTCTTCACAGAAATCAACATCCTGGTTCAATTATCACTGCATAAGGAGCCATCTCAGAATATAGACTTCAAATATCTTCAGTATTAGGGACCATGAGTCTGGTTGCATCGTGGCTTCTTCAGCTGACCCTGCCTGCATCATTCTTGGAGCAACATTCCATTAATGGACATGCTCAGTAGTATCCCTTGAAAGAACATCTACAAGACACTGATGGATACCATCGATCCTGTGCATGATGAGAGGCACAAATCTTTCTTGCTGAGATCAGAAATATGGCAAAGATTTCTTTTCTCACAATTTTTCTTCCATATCACAGTAGAAGTTGTAGCTGTGCCTCAGAGCCAAGCCCGGCGGCTGCTGGACTCTGAAGCCTGAGCCTCTGTGTGGTGGCAGGAGCGCCATGGACTCCCGCTGCAGCCGGTGTGTTCACTGGGGGGCCGGTACCTTCTGGTGCATGGCTGGCATTCGTTGCCACCTCTCAGCCATGGCTCCAGTCCAGGGTGACCCTGTGGTTGGGCAGCTTGTTGGGGGCAGGACCTGCGTGAGCTCCAGGCTGCTGCACACCACCTTGCCCTGGATGGGCGCCTCCACCCTGCCACTCCCTCGGGCTGCCCCCAGCGTGCTTACAGCCCGGGGGCTGCCCCGCAACTCCTCCTCCCCTCCCCCTCTCCCTCCCTCTCCCCCTCCCAGCATAGCGGGCAGCGTGAGCCACAGGAGGAGCTGTGGTAGCAGCGCGCGGCCCCGCGGGCCCCAGGACAGCTCCATGCTTCGGGCTTGGCCTGCCGCCAAGCGGGGAGTGTGGGCCTAGCAGGCTGCCTCAGTGCGCAGGGCCTCCAGGCAGCCGCGGGGCCGGCCCTCCTGGGCGATGACATGCTCCTTTGTCCGAGACCACTCCTCTCAGCCTTGGGGAGCCACTGGGTCCATTATTACTAAGTTTGTTTTTTGTTTTTTGGTACCAGGGATCGAACTCGGGTCCTTATGCTTGTGGGGCAAGTGGCAGAAACACTGAGCTAAGTCTTCATAGCGTATGAGTTAGGTGAGGCAAATATTACATAATCTCATTGCATATATATAGAATTTAGCCACAAAGCAGTTAAATAACGTGCTCAAGAGTCAATAATAGAATTGGTCCTGAATTGCAACCCCTTTGCCCTGCACACATCTTGTTCAATATGCTACCTTTCTTGTAACATTGCTACTGAAGGTAGCGCTGTGTAAGAGGCCTGGATAGATCTGGTTTTTAAGAAGGGTACTCTCTTTGGCATTAATGGTTGAGGAAAGAGACTATTATTGGGGAGGTGGGTGAGGAAGATCTGGGAGGAAATCAAGGCAAGAGAGAAGAGAGGCCCAAACTAAAGAACTTCCAGACTAAGTAAAAAAGGAATCAAAGCCAGGTGTGGTGGCTCATGCCTATAATCCTTGTGAGGCTGAAGCAGGAGAATGGCAAATTCAAAGCTGCCTTGGACAGCTTAGCAAGACCTTGTGTCAAAATGAAAACATAGAAATAGGAAGGGGTTGGGGTGGAGCTCAGTGCTAGATTGCCCCTGGCTCCAGTCCCTAGTACTATGAAAAAACAAAACAAATGAACAGGTTGAAGGGGCTGCAAGGGAGGATTGGTTGATGTGGAGATGAACCAGAAGCAGCAGCAGCAGCAGCAGCAGCAGCACACAGCCCTGAGGTTTGAAGCCAGAGGAACCTAGGAAGTAGCTGCCAGTGAGTATAGAATTGGAGATGGCATTTATTTTTGGCAAATTGGCTGTCTTTGCAGCAGTGAACCTTGAGAAACAGGAATAAAATTGCAAAGTAACTAATGACACTTCAATAGTTCCTTGTGTTTACATAGCAGAATTGGGTTCTTTATCTCATGATTAGGGACATCAGATGTAATGATTAAGTGTTTTTTCTATTTTGTTCTCATCTATAAAATGGGATTATAATGACCTGTGCCCAGAATTATACCTTGTGAGTTACTATATTTAAATCATCCTCAACATTATCTACTACGTACAAATTATACCCTATGGGTTTTATTTTGCAGATCATATGTAATAGGGAACTCTCACTGACCAGTTTTATACAGATGAGGGGAGAAAGAATGGAGATTTAGAGAATTCTACCTGTGGAGTGTTTCCTCTCTGAATGTATGTATTTCAGCCTCTGAGTTAGAGTGGAGAAAGAAGACCATGTCACTTTGGCTCATTTCCTATTTTGTGTAGGTTAATAAAGAGAAAGAGAAATCTTGAAACAGAGGTCCTTCCTTTCCTTCTTTCCATCTTTCCTTCCCTTTCTTCTCTTCCTTCTTTTCTTTTGTGTCACTTGGAATTGAACCCAGGGCCTTTGCACTGAGCTACATCCTCAGCCCTTTAAATTTTTTTTTTATTTTGAGATAGATTCTTGGTAAGCCACTCAGTTGCCCAGCTTGGACTCAAACTTGGGATCCTCCTGCCTCAGTCTCCCTAAGTGCTGGAATTGCAAGTGTGCACCTCCATGCCTGTCTCAGAGATAATTTCTTTAGCCACTAATTTTCCCATCATACTAATCCTTCATTGTTATGGGAAGCTAACTTTAATTAAGAGTAAATTATTTGGTTGCTTTAGATTCACTTTGTGTGGAAATGGAATTTCTCATGGAGAAAGAATTGTCAAACAAGGAAAAACCTCGTAAATAAAACTTCTAGAAATAGTAATCTCAGTAAGTGCCAGGGAGCCAGAATATGAGAAATTTACATTTGATGGAATATTTTTTTTAAATCTCCAAACAGAGGGCCAGGGCTTTAGCTCAGTGGTTCTGCCACCTGCCTCACAAGGGCAAGGTCCTGAGTTCAATCCCCATAAAAAAAAAAAAAAATCTCCAATCATGAAATTTATTCTAGAAAAAAGTAAACCACTTTTAATTTGATTCATGGTTAAACAAACAAAAGAACCAGTCGAGAAACTAAGCTTTCAGGGGCATTTTCCCTTTCAACTCCATTTCTCCCAAGAACCTTTTCCTGTAAGAGCATTATCTGCCCCTTCCTGATTTTGTTAATTTAACCCTGCAAATTGCAGGAGCACCAGGAATTTGGTCTTTGTGGTGTGAAGCTGAAGATGACACCCATAAGGGAGGTAGGGCTGAGGGGAGAGATGCTTCATGAGAGGGGAGAGGTTTCAGCAATTTAGGACCACAGGTAGGATTGAGACTGAAGATTAGAGCTGAGCATTTGTTTGCTTAAGAGACACGTAGATGCAAATGCATATATATATATATATATATATTCTAGAGTTATGAACTCCCTTAAACTCAACTTGAGACAAGAGCTGCACCTATTGGAGAGCTGACAGTTTCATTGGGCTTCCTTCCTGCAACCCAAGCTAATGGAGGAGAGAGAGAGAGAGAGAGAGAGAGAGAGAGAGAGAGAGAGATGAATAATGTGGTATCCAGCCCAGAGCTTGCTAAAAGAGGTACACCTTAGTGTTTCCCAGACTCTCTCCTGATTTTCCCCATTCCAAGAGTACATGGGTAGTCAGTTTTCTAAGTGTGTACCAGGGCTACTGACATCGTTGTTATGATTACAGGTGGCCTGATGTCAGGAAAGAGTAGGAAAGAGAATACAGGGAGAAGGTGCATGTCTGAGTGAGCTGGCCTTCTCTTCTCAGTATCACCTGGGTACTAGCTGTTATAAAGTATATGAGTCTCAGCCTCCCTCCCTCCCTCCCTCTCTCTCTCTCTCTCTCTCTCTCTCTCTCTCTCTCCTTTTCGGTACCAGGGATCAAACTCAAGACCTTGTGTTTGAGAGACAGGTGCAGCAGCACTGAGCTAAATCCCTGGCCCCACATGTCTCTTATAAGCATCAACATAGAAGCTTCATTTGATAGCTGTACGGAAAGACATTCCTAGATAGATCTATTCAAGTGCCAAGTTTCAAGACAGATGAGTGGAACACCTCAGAAGAAAAACTGGATTGAAAAAGAATAAGAGAGAAAGGTACCCCTTGTTGTATGGACACTAAAAGTGAAGAGGGACATGGTTGCAGGATTTTATGATGAGACACAGCACTTGCTTCCCCTTTTCCCTTTGATATGCAGTTAATTTGTATGTGGTTTGTGCACAGTAATGTCCTGTGGATATAGCTGAAGAATTTATGTAAAATTTGACATTGGCTAGAAAGTGAATGATCACATCACTTAAAGTTTTAAAGCTCATGGTTGCCTGCTTCTTCCCTTTAGTTGTGATTTGGTCAGCCAACCAAAATATAGAACATAAATCAAGCTTAATTAAGTGCACTATGCAGACCAAGGTTATAGGCTGCCTGCCCCTTGGTAGCCACATGTAGCCCTGAAGGTCACAGAGAAAGTAAGGACATACGAGGTAAAGCAGCATGTACTCCTGATACTTATTCCCTTTGTGACTCTGAGAAAACCACATAACCCACCACCCGTGGGTCCCTCTTCTGTTAGGCATAAGAGACATGTCTGTTTGGGTGACATACAATAACACAATATAACTAAGTTATCCTTCAGAGTAGCACTATGAAGAGTATACTGTTATTGTCCTCACTGTACATGATCAAATGAGACCTGCCTTCTCCAAGTTCTCTCAGAGAGTAAGTGGCAGAGCTGGTCTGAGCCCTAGTTGTGCTGGCCTCAGCAGCCAAGCTGGTAGCCTCAGTCCTTCATTGTGGCCCACCAGGAAAGTGGGCTGCAGGAAACATTTTCAAGTCCTTAAAGAAAAGGTTGGATTTTAGAAGGGCTATTTGGGTCATCAGCTGTCTGGAATATGTCAACTTGAATGAATTAAGAAACCTGTTAATGGAGACCACCCTGAGAGAGCTGCAAATCCATAAACTGGCTTTTCATATTAGTCTGAGTCTGCTTATTGGCCCACAATGGCTTGTCTAAAGAACCAGATGTTGGTGTATGGGAATGGAACAACTCCCCATGCCACTGGTCATGGAGGAGGTCTCAATGATCTGTGATGTGACATCTTGGATGGCAAGACAATAGCTCAGTCAAGGGCAGCATGACTTGTACACAAAACTGCTAAAATTAATCTATGGGGAAAAAAATTTCCTATTAATCAATGATTTCTTCCTGCTAAAATGTTTTGTTCCCTTGTTGCTAGGGCCCTGCTTGAGTCAGTGCTCTCCACTCCACTGTTCCCCGCACTACCCCTTACTCCTTCAAGAACCTGTGTGTTCAATAAATAGTAACAAGCTTCAGGAGACAGCGTCTTAGTCTGATAAGAGCTTTGACCATCCTGGCCCCACCTTTTAAGCAGTAAAGATCTTGTCTTTTGTTATCCTGATGGTGTACCCTTGTTCAAGTGATTGGGCATCTGATTGGCCCTTGATAACCTGTAGTAGATTAGTGGAGCACAGTGCTGGGTATGTTGGTGGATGATTGACATGTAGGCCACAAACTGAGAAGGGAGGACCCACCCTGGATGTGGGTGGCACCAACCAATAGGCTTGTAGCCTGAACAGAACAAAAAAGGAAAGAAAAAGGAGGTCTTCTCTTTGCTTCTTTGGAGGAGCTTTGGTCTTTGTCATTACCTTTGGATATTGGTCTCCAGTTCCTTTAGGCTTCCAGCCACATTCTTCAGCCTTCCAATGCAGACTCTTGAGCTTTCTAATACAGAATTGCAACAGACTTTGCATTGAGCTCCAGACCTCTGACTTTTGACAGGATCCTCTGGCTCTCCAGCACATACACAGCCATTTTGCATTCTTCTATCTTGATTCTGCAGGTGGCCACTGAAAGCCAACTTAGTAAATCCTGCATATAACTATAACTGTAACTATAGCTATAACTATAACTATATATATATGGTATTAAATCTAGTGAACATTGACAGATAACTATGTTAGTACATATATGCTTTGGAATGCTCTGATAAATAATGTTTATTGAATTTGGTTTATAGATGTACTGTGGGATATTTAATACTCTTCAGTGGAGCCTACTGATATGGTCTGAGAGTGGCGATTTGCTCAGCCACTTCAAGGTACCTATAGCAAGGAAGGGGCATACAAATGTGGTCATTTTCTTGGGTTTGTTGGTGTCCTGATTAGTCAGTTTAGGAAGCCATTTTGGGGGTGATATTCTATCTTGTGAATTTTCTATCAAAAGTTACATATAAAAGTTTTTCTTATCCATGGGTGGTGCTGTATGCCTGTAGTTTCAGGTAGTAGAAAGTCTGAGCCCAGACGTTTGAGTTGAACTTGGGTAATGTGGTGATATCTGTCTCAAAAACATCTTTGTCTTTTGATTTGTAATTTCAGCCACTAATATAATGTGATCATTTACTCAACATTTTTCAATAGAACCAGCTTTGATTTTGTTGATTTTTCTCTATTGATTTACTCTTTTAAATTCTATTGATTTCTGCTTTAGTTTTCATTATTTTCTTTTTTCTGTTTATGATGGGTTTAATTTTCTCTTTCTTTTATAGTTTCCTAAGGCAAAATCTTAGGTAATTGATTTTAGATCTCTTTGCTTTTCTAATGTATGCATTTAGTGCTGTAAATTTCCCTCTAAACATTGCTTTCACTGTATACCCCAGATTTTAAGTTGTTTTCTATTTCAAAATATTTTTAAGTTATCTTGAAAATTATTCTCGACTCCTGCATCATCTAGAAGTGTGTTATTGAATCTCCTCATATTGGGATTAGCCACTAGTTTTTCTATTAATTGATATCTAGTTGAATTCCACTGTGGTTTGAGAGCAGTTACATAATTTCTTTTCTTTTAAACTTCTTAAAGTATATTTTAGGACCAAAAATATAAATCTTGATGAGTGTTCCATGTGAACTTGAGAAGAATATACATACTGATGTCAAACAGAGCGGTCTGTTTATATGCTGAGTCAATCTTTTGCAAATGGGAAGGGACCAAGAGATGGACAGAGAGGGAGGGATGTAGGAGGAAAGGAGGGAAAGGGTGGAAAACCAATTCAGATGCACTGTGTGCACATACCACCTCCCCGTGAGGACCATAATCATTATATACTACAAATATGTGCTAATAAAAAAACTGAGGAATTTCACATTATCTATTATATGTTTTAGTCCTTATTTAAACATATAACAGATGATGTGAAATAGGAAGAAAAGGGGCAAAGGGAAAGGGGTAATAGGAGGGATAGGGGAAAGGAAAGAAGGGAATAGAATTAATATGAGGGAAAATGGAAAAATGGAGACAAAATCCTTGTAAATCGGGAAGGGTGGAGGGGGTGAAGGGAGGGCTAGGCATGGGAAAAAAATAAGAACCAAGATGCATCATGTAAAGGTGCAAGTTCCCAATGAGAAATGTAATTGTGTTGTATACCTACAATGAGCCAATAAAAGAATTTAAGTAATAAAAAAAAAACTGAACAAAATAAAACAGTCTATAGATAGTCATTGTTTGGGGCATTGTTTACCTCAACTAAGTCTTACTAGTTTTCCACCTATTCAGTCTGTCCACTTCTGATAGACTGGGGATAAAGTCTTCGATTATAATAATGGATTTATCTGTTTCTCCTCATAGTTCTATCAGTTCTACTGATAGAGAAGTGCTATACAATAAGACAGGCCCTTACCTTGCCTCCATTTTTTCCCCCCACAGAATGTTTTGTTTTGGAAATGTAAGTTTGTGCTGCTGGGATCCTACCTGATGTATCAAAATGGTTTGTGACTGTTTGAACTGTGCAACCTTTCAGGAATGTTCTGTTAAGCTCTGCCCCCTCATAAGAAGGTTCTCCACTCCTTCTCAGCAATGTTCTTTAACCCTGCCTCTCTGCTTCAGGAATGTTTTGCAACTCCACTCCCCTGCTTCATGGAGCATGCTCGCCTACCCTATAGATCCCTATATAAGGCTGCTCTCATTTCTGGTAGAGAGCTCAGACTCTTCACTGGGGCTTGCTCTTGTAATAAAGGTTTTTTCTCCACCTCTTCAAATGACCATCAGATTCACAAGTCTTCAAATTACAAGAGCTGTGTTCCAGAGACACCACACTGAGTTATAAAGCTCAGCTGTGGCACTTGGCTGCAACACTGAGTTGTAACATTCAACCTTGCCTCTGAGCTGTGGTACTTAGCTGTGACATTGAGCTGTAACACTTGGCTATAGCACTTAGCTGCTCTGCTCTGCCCCAACACTACCTCTCATAATTTTGACACTCTTTCATTAAGCCCATACATTAAAGATTATTAGATCTTCTGGGAAAATGGACCCTTTTATCATTATGTAATTCTCTTCTCTATTCCAGATAAGTTTCCAGCTCTGGAGTCTGCACTATCTGAAATTAACATGGTTAACCCTGGTTTCTTTTGATTAATGTTAGCATGACATATAATTTACACCCACTTATTTTTAATGTATATGTCTTTACATTTAAACTGTGTTTCTTACCAATGACATATAATTGTTTCTTGTTTTTTTGATTGATTCTGACGATCTTTTAACTATGCATTTACACCATTAATGTTCAGAGTGGTGACTAATGTAGTTAGATTCATATCAGCCATATCTGTTGCAGTTTCTGTTGTCTTGATGTTTACTTTTTACTTTGTATTCAAATCAGTGGAATCACTAGATTGTCTTGTTCAGTGTGAGAGGGCATCATCCAATCTGTTGAAGGTCTGAAAAGAATAGAGGTAGAAGAAGAAAGAATTCACTCCTTCTGGAGGGCACTAGCTCTATCTCTTTGAATGTGACTTAAAATTCTGCCTAGTAAACCAGTTTTTGTCTCCTACAGATGACCTAATGATTCTTTTTCTATGATGGACGACAGCCAACCTGCAACTTGCCCCTGGGGTGGGTGTGGTGAGTGATCTCTGTTTTGGGGGACCTCCTGAATCCAGTCCAGGAACAGTCACAGAGTTCTTGGATATTCTGTTCCAGTTTTTCCCAGTGGTTTTTCCTTCTGTGTGCTTTTTAGTTTTAGAGGTTTCTATTGGAATACCTTCAAACTTACAGATTCTTTCCTCTGTCCCAGTCTACTAATAAACCCATCAACAAAAAGGCATTCTTTTGATCTCTGGCATTACTCTTTGGCCCTTTTTAAAAATTCCTATCTTTCAGCTTACATTTTCCATCTGTTCTTGTATGTTATTTTATCCATGAGATTGCTTAGCATATTGATAATTCCAACATCTCCATCTTGTCTACAACTGGTTCTTACACTTGCTGTGTGTCTTCAAAATGTATACTCTGCCTTTTTGCATGTTTTGTGGGTTTTTTCTTGATAGCCAAGCATGTTTTCCAGTGTAGAAGGAACTGAACTAAATAGGCCTTTGGTAGCATCCTGTTAGGTGTGTAGGGAGGGGAAGTGTTCTAGGATAAGGACTCAGTCTCCAGTAAGGCTGTGCCTCTGGACTGTGAGCTTCACAGAGCTTCCCAATCTGTATCCCCATACATGGGACAGTGTCTTAGTCACTTTCCATCACTAGCACAAAATACCCAATACTTGCAATTTAGAGGACAGATTATTTTGGCTCACAGTGACAGTACATGGTTGGCTGGCTCTAAGGCAGAGACAAGAGGGCAAAGAGGCATGCTGAGGGAAAATATGCCCAACCCATGATGTCCAGGAAGCAGAAAACAAAGGGAGGAGCCAGGGACCAGAATATACTTCTAGGGTCACACCCTCATGTGTGAGGCACACCTAACTAGGCCCCACCTCCCAATAGCATGTTCTGCTACTAAACTCATCAATGGGTAATGAATCCACCCACAAATGCAGCATCCCCTTTACCCAGTCACCCCACAACACACGAGAATTTTGGGCACATTTTAGTCTAAACATTTAGTCTAACAGACAGGCTAGGTACCATAGGCAGGAGTTACCCTCACATAAACTCCCACCAGGTTAGCTCTATTTTCCTGAGGGCAGTAACAGAGCAAGGAGAGGATTCCAGTCGTTTCCAGAATGGTTCTTTTTTTCCCTTGAGGGAATTTTTCTCCTGAGTTCTCTGTGAAAATCTGATACAATCTACCAATGTGTGAAGTCCTCTGGGGATAGGGCCCTCTTGATTTGAACTCTCTGCCTGTCCACAGAGAGCCAGTGATTTGTCAACCACAGTTGAGGTTTTCCTCTTGCGCCATCATCTCAGTGGAGGTTCCAGTTCATAGTCCCTGCTCTGAGAAGCTGTGGGCCTCATTTGTCTATTGGTCTCCTCAATTTTGAGGTCAGCACTTTGCCCTGTGAGCTCATTTCACTTCCATGTTATGAATAAGCACTGATTTTGAGTTTGTTCAGTTTTCATATGTTAAGTAATGCTAAATTATTTTATTTGGGGCACTTTCCCCCCTTTCCATTTGTATTCATTTCTACAAATAGAGACACATGGCTTTTATTTGCGGAAGAGATTTTGGGGGGCATTTATTGTTACTGAGCTATTAATAATGATTGTAAGAATAGTCCTAAAATGTATTTACAGGCATTCAATCAATTCTTTTTTATGGCCTTTTAAAATCTCTAAAACTAATTCTGAACAGCACATGGGGAACTAGAGATGGTTACTGGAACTTGAGAGTAAAGTACAGTTGGATTTTATTTGAGAAAGTGAAATATTAATGAATATTAACATCTTAATTTCTACTCCATTGAAATAGTTTCCAAAAACTTGATATTTCATGTTATAGTCATAACAGAAATAATATGATGTCATATATAATAAAATGTGCACACTTCAAATTCTTTCCCTTTTATTTTAAAAATGGCTGGTGGTAATAACTTCTTTTGATATTTGTGTTAGCTGTTCTAGAATGATTTAAATGAAGTTTTCTAAGCCCTCTGCCTTCTCTTGTTTGATGAGCCACTCGCTTTTTATCAGTGAAGGTAGAAGCTGAAGGTAGATAGCAAGTGGTGTAGAGAGTGGTGATTTGGGGGCCAGTAAGAATCAGTGCAGAGAGGACACAACACAATGGCTGATCTAGGGTGTGTGTCTCACATATGATTGCTTTTCTTCTCATTATTTGCAATTTTTTGTTCTCCAAGGAGTCTGGGTCATTTACTTTATGCATTTTAATGGATAGCTTTCTTCTGTTTCCTTTGCCCTAGAAGTTTTTATTGTTGTTTTTTAAAATCCCATCTTATTATAGTGTTTCTGTAGCTGATTTTGTGCTTTTTGTTTCCCATAAAGATTATCTCCCAATTCTATTATATATTTTTAACAATTACACATTTTAGCACAGTGATTATTATTGCTTTTCATATATTGCAGTTGAATAAATTAATCTTGAATATTCATTCATGGGTTATATGAACCAACACTGTGCTGTCTCTTACCTTTGATACACTTTGAGACCCTTTATAAAAGCTTCCCAGAATGTCATCTAGTTGACTGTTTTGTTTCATATTTCCAATTATTCCTCTTCCTAATTTTGTAACATTAGTCCTTAATAATTTTCTCTTTTTTAAAAATTATATTCATCCTCACTGGGATTCTTTCAGTTATAAATCATTATTGATTTTTTAAAGATTTTCTTTCCCTTTAAAACTATTTTGAGTCCTCAAAGAGAAAAGTTATCTTTGCTGGACTCTGCTCCTTTTCTCTTACCTTAGACTGATTTTCCTGGGACCCTGCCTTGGACCTCAAGTCTAAGCATCAGAGCATCCTGACCTTTATAGAGAGGTGCAGCCTACTCCCCAAGATTGCCAGTCTCTGGAAAATCAAGCAGTCAAAAGGAACAGGTGGATGAGAACAAGTAGGACCTGCTACATTGTTGTGTGGTGTGGTATCAGTTAGGAGGCACTTGCCCCATCTCTAACTCCCTGCATTCTAAACTGTGCCATTACAGCTTCCAAAAAGGTTTGGTTGTGGTTTCTTCTCATCTGGTGATCTGAAAGAGCAATTTGTCCCTTTCTTTGGTGAAGGTCATGGCAAATTAGTACCTGGAGTCATTCATTTATGAATCAGATCTTTCCCTTAACTCCCAAGGATCCAGACATTTACACTTTATATAAATTTTAATATTCCTTAGCTGAGGGTTGAGGTGCAAATTTCATCCATGAATTCTCCATAGTCTAAGTGTCTATTCTTAGGCAATGTGTTCTATAAAAAGTAACCCAAAATACACCACTGTGCACATCTTTATTCCCTGCTTTTCAAGACCTCATATTCTTCTATTCTTTGGCTTCAGACTTTTAAAATGTGACAAGTAGGTACTGGAGTATATATGACAGCAAGATTTCTTCCCAAGTGGCTTTTCCTATTGTTTCAAAATATCTGTTTTAGAATTTGATATCTTGACAGTCCATGAAATTATTTTTAATTTATTCCCTAGGTAGGATTTTCACTTTGCTTGCATTTTTATGCCCATGAGTATGCTGCTTATTTTCTGATCATTTCCTTGGCTTACTCCAGAGTTCTGGAGATTTCTCTTCCTTTGTTACCAGCTGCTTCATTTACTCTGTAACTCTGTTTTTACTATCACAAGTTCATCACTGTGGAGATCAGTTCTGTTTCTGACACTTGCTTTCTTTTATAGGATTTATAATTTTCATGGTTCTCTTAGTTTTTGGTGTTCCTTTGTTTAATTGGTAGATGATAATTGTACATGTTTATGGGATACAGTGTGACATTTCAGTACATGTCTATAATGTGTAATGATCAGATCTGGGTAATTGGCATATCCATCCCCTTAAATATTTATCATTTCTTTGTGTTGGAAACATCAAAATCCTCTATACTAGCAACTTTGAAATATGCAATGTCGTCAACCATGTTTTTCTTAGTAAGTGTTATGGTTTGGATCTAGATGTCCAGCCAAAGCCTCATGCAGTCACAGGTGGCTTTTTCAGAGATGGCTGAATCTAGAGTGTGTGATACTGGGGTTAAGGGCATGTGATTAATAAACCAGTACAATGATTGATTTGGCACCACCCTAGTCCTGATAATCTGGATAAGACAAAAGGAACAGAAAGATGTTCTTAAGCTCTTGTTGCTTTTGTTACATTTTGGCCACCATGTGGTACATTTTGCTACCTGTTGCCACCTGCCATGTGCCTTTCTGACTTGGAGTCAGCCAACTATGGACTGAAACCTCTACAAACCATGAGCTAAATAAATCCTTTCTCCTTTAACTTTGAGTGTTGAGTGTTTTGTCTCAGCAATGAGAGAAAGTAACTAACACAGAATTTGGTACCAGAGAAGTGGGGTCATTGCTGTGACATTACCTGCCCATGTGGCTCTGGAGCCCTTGGAACTGGCTTGTGGGAAGGGGAAGAGTTAGGAAAGGTTAGGAAATGCTGGCTGAAATACCTTAGGCTGTTCTGTAGGGGAGATTCTGGTCAGAGCTCAGAAGACCAGAAAGCTGATGAAGACCAAGCTCAGGAGGTTTCTGCAGGGAAAAAGGACTACATCGGCTGCTGGACTCCAGATGATGTGTGTTATGGCTTAGCAGAAAGTTTGTCTGCATTTTGCTCATGTCCACAGACTTTGCCTGAGACTGAGATTAAGGGCAGCAGACTAATTATTCTGGTAGAAGAAATTTAAAGGCAGTCTAATGTTGAGGCAGTGGCATGGCTATTGTTGGGGGCTTTTAAACCAGATTTATGCTGAGAATCAAGATCAAAGAGCCAAGCAGAATGATTTAAAACATTTTGAGTTTGGCCAGAAAGGAAGCTCCAGTAAAGTTGTGGCCTGCAAAGATAGAGCAAAGGAGATATTGATTTCTGAGAAGGAACAGGTGAATAAAAAAGGTGGCCTGGGGGCATCACACAAAGAAGGAGGACTCCACCCTTTGGAGCATCAAAATTGCAAAAGTGAAGGACTTTGCTTTGGGAAGAGAGCCTCAGAGCACCATGTTCCAGAATGGTGGCAGCCTAGGAAAGTTGTTCCTTGGGATTAGTTTATAGGCACAGGACTCTTACAGCCAAGAAAGAAAGAAGCCAGGCTACTGCCCTAGGTGGCAGCAGACCTTGGCATTATTCACATGGTGCTGGTTGTAGGTGCATGCAAAATTCAAGAGCTGTTGGGAGGCCAGGCAGTGTGCCCCTAAGAGAGCAGTGTGTGAAGCTATGAGTAAGAAGCCAAAGGTGCAGTGGAGACCCCAGAAGTTGGGAGAAGTCAGGAACATGGATCATCTGAGGAAAGCTGCAAGGAGTGAGCAGAGCCAGCCCAAGAGAGAAGCTATCAGAGCTACAACCACCAGAAGTGCCATATGGGCAGAACCACCCAAGCCTTTGGAGTTCACAACTTGCCACAGGTTGCAGGGGATGCTGGAAGTAGAACTGTAGGATTTAATGTTTGGCCTGCTGGATTTTGGACTTGCCTTGGTTCCATTCCCTTGTGTTCCCCTATTTGTACCTTTGGGAATAGTAATATTTATCATGTGCCACTGAATGTTGGGAGTGTTTGACTTTCTTTTCATTTGTAAATGGCCTTGAAGCTAAGAGTTTGCCTTGAATCTCAGATAAGACTTTGGACTTGGACTTTTCAGCAGTGCTGAGACTGATAGGATCTTGGCAACTCTTAGAGATGAACTAAATGCTTTTCACATAAAGAAATGTACATGGGTCTTTAGGAGGCCAGGAGTGGAATGTTATGATTTGGATCTAGATGTTCCCCAAAGCCTCATGTGGTCATAGGTGGCTTTTTCAGAGGTGGCTGAATCTAGAGTGTGTGATGCTAGGGTTAAGGGTGCGTGATTACTAAGTCCATACAACGATTACTTTGGCACCACCTTAATCCCAGCAGTCTGGATAAGATAAAAGGGGCAGAAGGATGCTGTTAAGGTTCTTTGTTGCTTTTGCTACCTTTTGGCCACCGTGACCTGTTCTCCTCTGTGATGCCCCTCTGCCATGTGCCCCTCTGCCATGTGCCTCTCTGCTTTGGATTCCAGCCAATTAGGGACTGAAACCTCTACAACTATGAGCTAAATAAACCCTTACCCCTTTAACTTTGGGTACTGGGTATTTTTTCTCAGCAACAAGGAAAAGTAACACATTGTACTGTAGAACATTACAAGTTACTCTTCCTCTCCAGCTGTCCCGTGTCCATTAACCATCCTTTCTTTGGTAACAACCGTCCTACCTTGTACTTCTTTAAGATCAACTTTTTATCTTCCACATGTAAGTGACAATATGGAGTATTGTCTTTTTGTGCCTTACTTATTTCATTTAACACAATGTCCTCCAGTTTCATTGATGTTGGTGCAAATAACAAGAAGTCTTTCTTTTTTGAGGCTGAACAATATTTTATTTATCCATTTATCTATTGATGGGCAACTTGGCTGATTGTATAGCATGGCTGTTATGAACAGTGCTGCAATAAACATTTCAGCACAGGTGTCTCTTTGACATATTGAGTTCTTTTCCTTTTGACATTGCCCAGTAGCAGAATTGCTGGGACAGATAGTAGATCTAGTTCTAGCTTTCTCAGGAAACTTTATAGAGTTTTCTGTACTGGGTGTACTAATCTGCATTTTGACCAGTAAGGTATGAGAGTTCCCTTTTTTCTGCATCTTCTCCAGAATTTGTATTTTTTTGTGTCTTGGACAATAGCCATTGTAACTGAGGTAAGATGATATTTAATTGCGGTTTTGATTTGTTTCTCCCTGATGATCAGGGTTTTTGAGTTTTTAAAAATATACTCATTGGTCATTTGTGTATCTTTTCAAATCATTTATCTATTTTTAATCAGACTGTTTCTTTGCTGTTCAGTTGTTTGAATTCCTTATATATAGTCTCAATATTAATCCCTTGTTGGATAGTTTCCAAATATTTTCCCCATTCTGTAGGTTGTCTCTAAACTCTGATGATTCTTTCCTTTGGGGAAAGAAGCCTTTTAATGGTAATAGAAAATACCAACAAGCTAAACATAAAAGATTCTGAAAACCCAGGTAATGGTAGTAGAAGTATTAGGACAACTACTAAAGAGATCAGAAGCTGGACAAAACTCTCATCCAAAAACTACATGATGGTAGAATACTTTACTCTGATTACTTTAAAAGATGAGATTAACAAAACAAGGTACAAAATACTTTTAGTAGCATTAAAACACAAAAGGAGTAAAAGTAGCATCTTATCTTATTTTGGACCTTTCTTAAAGCAGACTAAATTACCCTGCAATTACATAAAATGGTTTTAAGTGGCGAATTTTTCTACGTTTTTACTTCTAATAGGTTTTGCTATGAAAACTTAGGCTTTCAAAATCTTAGTGGTCTTCTGTGTGTAGCTTGGTGATGTTTGTTATTATGGCTGTTTTCTTATTTCAAATAATATCTCTCATGTGTTTCTCTCTAGTTTCCTTCTCCTTCAGATTACCTCCCTTTCCAAATTTAGCTAGGAAAGTGACCTGTCATTTGTCTAACTTTCCCAGAAATTTCTTTCTTTGGCCTTAACTAAATTGGAGCCATTGAGGTGTGCTTATGTGGGAAGGCAGAGAGTGCCCCACTCTAATTCATCCAGGCCATCATTTTCATCTCAAAAGCATGTATATAGTAGTCTCTAGAATAATCTCTTGTATTATATTGCTTAACCAAAAGGCTTGCGATAATAACAACAATGGCCATAGAACTGAGGACAATTTTTCAACAATTAATTATTCTGAAACTATAGAGTGTATCACCTAGTATTACTGTTTTGTAATGTTCCAAAGCCCTTGGGAGGTAAGTAGGATGAGCAAATGGTTTCTAAATTGACAAACAATTAGACTTAGTCTGAAAAGACTCATTGACTTGATCTTGGTCATACCACATGAGTAGACCTTGAACCTTGGTATTCTGGCTGTAAAGCTTGAAATCTTTCTACTGTACCATTCTAATTTTTAAAAATTTAAACTTTAACGTTAGTTCTAGGGCTTTCGGTTAAGCAGAAAGGATTGTGTCTTAGAATGCAAAGATGTTAGCCCAGAAGTGTCCTTTTTGAATACTTTTTTATTAGTATGTTTTCAGTACTGTTATAGTCAGGGTTTTCAAGGGAATACATTTAATACAGGACACATAATTTACAGGATTATTTTATAATATTCACCCCCAAAAAATCAAATGCAGAGGAGTGTAAGAGATCTGTCCATACATTATAGACCTGAAGAATCCAGCCAAGGGCCTGGGTCCCACAGCAATGTCCTGCACATGTCCCACTGAAGACCTAGAGCCCAAGACAGTGTTCTCCATGAGTCCAGCCAGAGTGTAAGAACCCAGCATAAGACCATATCAGAGGTCTGCACTGGGAAGGCCCAAAGGCCAATGGTGGAAGCTAGACTGCACTGGCAGGGTGAAGGATCTGTGCCACCAGGCTGAGGGATTGCACTGTAGCTGGAAGTGACGCTCAAGAGAAAGACCAGAGCTCCCCTGAGAAAAGCAGCCATCCCTGGTGACAGCGAGGACTCAAGCTCCTCCGAGGATGAGAACAGCCAAGTTGGCATCAGGAAAACCAGCTGCAGCAAACTTCTCCAGGAAAATCAACAGCATACAATCTTCCCCTGCAGTTTTCCTCTTATGCCATTGGCAACAATTCTCAGGTGGGTCTTCCACTCCCAGAACCACACGGACTCAGTTCAGCTGAGTATTCCAAGTTGATCATTAGTTAATCTACCACAAGCGCATAGTGAGTACATTTACTGGGGGAGCTGGTACATGTGCTGAACACATCTTCATTCTTCTTTTGTCCCTTACTCCACCCATCCCTCTCTGATCCTTCCAACTCTTGGTCCCCTTCCCATTTACAAAAGCTCCACTTCCCTTTTCTTCTTTCTTTTTTCCATCCCCTGTCTCTCCCTTTCCTCCTCCTCCCTCCATCTCTTGATCCCGATCCCATTTGAAAAGATCTCCCTACTTCCTATACCTGTCTTTTATTTTTCTTGTTATTTATATTTTGGGTTTCTCACATGGGAAAAACCATGAAATACTTAAACTTGCGTGTCCAATTTACTTCACTTTATATTAAGGTCTCCAGGTGCATCCATTTACCTACGAATGTCTCAAATTTATTCTTCTTTATGTCAGAGTAGTACTCCATTGTGTATAGCTATCACATTTTCTTTACCCATTCATCTGTTGATGGGCATAAGAGCTTTTTCCAAGAGTTAGCCAGCAGTGTCCTTCTAACCTGCTGAGGCTGTGCTGAGCCCCTCACCTCCTGCAATCATCTCAATATTTCCTGGGATAAAATACTTGGCAGTCATGGTGATTGTGGCCTCTTCTTCATCTGCAGTTTTGATTTCTTAATTTCTCAAGAATTTCACCACTTACCTCTTTCCCTACTGCTATTATCTTGGTGAACCCCCTAATCCATGACACCTGTATTACTGAAAACACTGACCTAACTTGTCTTCAGCCCCCAGTTTTCCCTTCTTCAGACCCATTCTCCACATTGTTGTCAATGAATCTTTCTAATTAGCTTCAAATACTAAGTGGTTCCTATAACTTTCACTGTTATGAATATCCTTGGCAAGACATCACTGTGATCTGGACTTGTTGATTTTGCCAGGCTCATGTCTCAATACTTCTTTACTCTCTTCTTTAATGTTAGCCACTGTCCATTCTAAATCACTCATAGTTTCTCAAAGATTCCATTTTGCTTAAAGCTTTCTAAGGCTTCTTTTCCTGGAGTGTCCTTTCCTTTATCTTCAGTGACTGGTGTGCCTAAGACTTGTTGCTGACCTTTCTTATCTTTGGTCTTGGTTATGTCTGATACCCTAGCAACCTATACGTACTACTGCCTTGTTACATGAAGTGTTATTATTGTGCATTTGTTAATCACTGCTCTCCATGATGCAGTGAGTCATTGGAGGTAAGGATCCCTCCTTCCTCTGTATCTCCAGCAGGTTGAACAGTGTTGATCCTAAAATAGACTCACAGTAAACATTTGTTGAATAGATGAATGAACTCACTCTTATAAATCCACTGCCCTATGGTATCTACATCTCCTTCTTTGAATGTTAATGTCACCTCTAATGTGGACACCTATTCTTGTGACTAGCTTGCTTTATGTTCATGCTAAGCCATCTCCAGCTAGACATCCTCTTGTCCACTCAAATATGGAGAAGGCAGAGCTACTCATGTTCTCATCCTAACTGGTATCAGAGCTCACTGTTCCATTACGAGCCTGACCACACAGGTAATACTGATGCATTGGATGACGTATGTTGATAGGACCCGGATATTAGCCTGGATCTTCAAGTTCTCTGAAACTTAAATTGCAGTGACTCCGTTTCCCCTACGTCTTGAAGGATGCTCATTGCTCTCCCTAACTTTTTTCTGACTCCTCACAGACCTAGTATTCACGTGGGCGTATCCCACTTCTGCACATTTTTGCTGGCGAGCATTATATTTCATTCACATCTCTCCCCTTGAAGCTGTCCATTTCATTCCCTTGTTACATATGTCCATACATGTACATATGTCAAAGTCCTGTATTCTTTCTGTTGCAGCAGGAATTTTTCTAGAAGAAAGTACTAGAATGGAGGTTTTCACCAATACCAAGAATTGAGTAGTAGTAAAGCAATGCAGCATAGTTGGAAGGACAAAAAAGCAGAGCATTGATCTGGGCTCTTCTGAGAGTACAATGGCAGGCAGAGCAGGTATTGAGGGTAAGTCAGGAATCCTGAACCAGACAGCCAGAACCAAGTGGCTATGAGAAGGGGCTAAGGTGGAGGATGGGCTTCAAGGATGGGTTGGTGGCCTGCCAACGCTCTTGTAATCTTGGCTCAATTTTCTGGACCAGAACAGCTTGAGTGTTGGGTGATTTGGCCAGGTGGAGAGGCTGAATGGAGCAGAGACAGTACACTCTGTGGGCTGCATTCCTTTGCTTGAAGGTTGTCAATCTACCAATTTGGTCTTGCTCATTTATTCTGAGTGGTGAGAGGTTTTGATTTCGCTCCTATTTTTGTTGTAAAACAATAACTTAAACTTGAGTCTTACGTGATGTCTCCATCATGACCAGTTAAAAGTGCTGTGACTCTTCCTGAATGTCCTCATCTGATACCCTGCTGGGCCATATGGTTCATTTACAGTTAGTGCAGCATAAAGGTTGCTTCTCAAACCTGGCCAGGCATCGAGGATACTGAGACCATGTCACAAGTACCAGTGCTGGGGTGCTGTGTCCTGGCATCCTGATTTAAAATCCACACAGTAGAGTTGAATTTGAGGGCTGATATCATCGATCCATATGTAACTTGTTCTTTAGAGCAGTACCATTTGTATTCATGTGAATATTACTTTTCACAAACCAGATACTTCAGACTCTTATGTATGAGATGAATAGTAAGCAAAAAGCCCAAGTTAATTATGACTCTGTTGGAGCCTATAGAAGATAGCATAAGCTGGGAGCTTTTGAGACAGACATGGGTGTTACCCCTAATGTAGTCATTCTCCTCCTCCTGGCAACTGAAGGAGGGAGTAAGTAGTACAGTGTGTGTTTGATGGAAGCTATCTTGCCTTTATAATATTGAAAATGCTGGCTTTCATATGGAAATAAACAGATACAATTGGACCCTTAGGGGAAGAACATGAACAACCCCCTCAGCATTGTTATTATCATGAGACATAGTACAGACGAGGAAATGGAATAGATTTGCTTAAGTGGATGGGTCTGCCTCTGCTATAGAGAAATATAGAAAAGGCCTTATGCTACTTTGTAGGAAAACAATTGGATAGGAAATAACAGAAAACACTATTTATTCATGGCAGAATTCAATATTTTCCTTTCCAAAAATATTTCTTCCTGACTTTTCAATTTCAAGCAATACATCCCAGGGATTGGAATCCTTACTGGGTTTACTTTAGAGTAAACCACTCCCCACAAGTATTATTTCAAAAATACTTCATGATATGTGAAAATGATATGAAACCCAAATATTAGTATCTGGAGTCTTATTTTGGAACACATGCAGTTTTGCTGGAGCTGTGCCTATTCATTTGTGCACTAAGGCGGCTTCCACAATGCAAGACCAAGCCTAGTAGTACAACAAAGACTGTTTCCTCTCTGTTTACAGGAAGTATTCATTAATTTGGCACACTGCCAGCTCCTTAAATTCAGAAACTGTATCTTTCTAATATTTATATTTTAAGAAATCCATAACATAGTACTTAGCACATTGTTTCTTAACACAAACTTGAAGGAAAATACACTTAATAATAATATGGTACAAACTTACAAACTAAGCTGCTGCTTTTGGTAAGTCTTGGAATGTGTCTTTTTGACTTGACATTTAACTATTGTTTAAATCAGTATTTCTCAAACTTCACCATGCATCAAAATCACCTGGAGGACTTGATAAAGCACAGATTTCCGGACCCCAGCTCTGGGGTCTGATTCAGCAGATCTGAGGCATACTTGAAAACTTGCATTTCTAAAATGTTCCCAGCTGATGGTGCTGGTCCGGGGCCCACACTTGGAATTTTCCAAAACTACTGGTTTATATATGTTTTCCAAACCAAAGTGAACATCCGAATCCCTGAGGAAGCCTGTTAAAATATAGATTTCTAGGTCTAGGCTTGAGGATCTGTGTACCTAGAATGATACCTAAATGTTTCTGGGATTTCTGGGATGCATAAGTATGATACTCTCTGATGTGTTTGCTGCTTTATAGTCACAGAGTTAGTATTACGTTCATGGAATAAGAGACTCCTGGGTTTGGAGGAGATCTTCTAGTTTGCTTGCTTAGTTTTCAAAACTCAAATGACACAGTGGTTGGGTAAACTATGAAATGTTGTCTTGAACCCTAAAAATTAAATAATATAAGATAAAGGGGAAAGAACAGTTGTCCCTCAGAATGGGGTTTGAGCTTGGAGCTGTTGGAGACAAGAAAACTTGCCTCTGGAAAATGGATTGGCAGTTGGAAAATACTGATCATTTGTAATTGGTTTTCTATTTCCTGAAAATGACATAATTCTACATTATGTTTCTAGTAAAATCTTCAATTGCTGAGAAAGTGGTGAAAGTTAAGGGAACAATCCTTTGCTTCAAAAATTGGAACATAATGGCAAAAATAGTTTTTATAATGACAAAAATGCCAGGTTCTGCTGAATGCTGTGTAAAGCTTTTAATTTAAAATTTTATTTCTTGCTGTGTGAGGCTCTAACAAAAATTTTCAACCCCGTAATCATCTGTTGGCTGTGCTGCAAGGAGGGAGCCTAGGCTCAGTCAGCTCCTGCCAGCCCTGATGGGCCCATGGGGAAGCCCATGTTCACCTGCGCTGCTCTGCAGAACAAACAGCCCTGGGCTGGACAGGTGTGACCCAGAAGCAATATTTGGTAATGCTGCAACAGGGAGGGAGCTGGCTTTGGAGCTAGACAACCTGGGGTCACACATGTCCTTGCTATGTGTTTGGGTGACCTTGAGAGAATCACACCCACTGCTTTAGGCTGTAAAATCAAAGAGGTTTCAGTAATGTAAGATAAGCCAGAAGACTTATACCCACTTATGGAATTGTCAGTGTGTCTATTGGTAGATGACAAAGCTCTTGTGTGCAGTTCTGCAGACCTATGCCTGGTGCAGAAGGGCAGTCAGCACACAGTTGCACAAAAACTGAAATAATAAAAATGAGAGAAAATATATGAGTTTAAAATAAATATGTTAGGAAATTAAAAATCACAGTGTAACTATCAGCAGCAAAATAAAGGTACTCTGGGACCTGGAATCAAGGCACCTAGAAAACAACTTGGTGAAGGAAAAAGAAGTAGATCTCCAGAAATTGAGGGTGGAGGGAACTGACAGGAAAACTGGAAACTATGGAGAAGATGGAGAAACAGCACCATGCAGAGAGAAGGATGCAGGCTGGAAAGCTGACCCCAGTTCCTGGGGAAGGGTCCTGCCTTCACTAACACAAGGTAAGCCTGGAGAGGGTAGAGGCTCCAGGGAGAAACAGTGGACTGGGTGGGCCATCAGTGCTAGACACAAGAAAAGCCCAGGATTATTGGAAACTACAAAAACAGTATGAGGCTTTACTATGAAAGTTACTCCTTCCAGTTGGCAAGCTAGAATTGGGAAAAAAAATCCAGTGCAGTGGTCACCGTATTTGAAAGTGAGCTGTTTGGGGAAGGAGTTAGTTGTTTAAGACAGATCTATAGAACAACTACCATTCGGGGTTTCTTGTGTTACCTTACCACAGTGACGGGGTGGAAGGTGGCCAAAAGAGACTGTCGTGGAGAGGGCATGGGCTAGACATACACCCCTTGAAAAGTTTCAGCTCAGGCCAGGAAGGACACACAGGTGTGTGTGTTTCAGAGGGGGCTGGGTTTGTAAGTGCTGGCATAACGTCCAGCAGACTGCTTGCACCTCTTCAAACCCTCCACCCTGCCCTGCTGACATCCAACACACAGCAGGGGTCTGTTTGCTTTCTGATCAGCAATGGAGTAAGGGGTGTGCCTTAGTTCAGATGGCTGCTGTGGCCTGGGGTATACAGATGAAGAGGCTTCAGAAGCAGGGAGGGACCCTCACAAACCCTTGGGCCGTAAAGGTAGGAAAAGAAAGCCATGATTTGGGGCACACAGAGAGACACAAAAATGGAGTGGCTAGAGTGAATATAGTCCTAGGGCAGGCACTATACGTATGAGGAAAGCAGGAGCAGGATTAGTTAGTATGGAAGCAAAATAGATTCTAGTAGGGAATCACTATCCCTCCCTCATATCTCGTGGATTCCAACACTGCAGACCCTGGAAAGAACCTTTTTATCCAAGAGCCTGGAGTAACTTTTTGGGACTCATTTCTCTTTTTCTTCATTGATTTTGAGTTTTTCTTTTCTTCTGCTTTCTTTATTTTTCTTTTTCTTGTGTATTCTTTTCTGTTACTTTAATTCTATTAATTTTTATCTCCTTTTCTTTTTCAAATTTTACTTCTTTCAGTTTCCCATTTCCCACTCCTCATTTTTACTAGTATTAATATTAAGCATTATTAAATTTTAGATAATTACTTGCCTCTATACTATTATTGTTGAGTTCTTCTCTATTGTTAATGGTGGTAGAGTGGTACTTCAGTTCACAAACTTAATTCTTTCCACAATTTGGTCTCAAACTGAATCAGTCATGAACCAAATCAAATTTCCCCATAAAGTCAACATATATTTGTTATTATTTGATTTGTTGATGATAAACATTTTAGGGGGAGTAAGCTAGAATCTTCAGTGTTGTTTGAATTTGCATTTCATTGATGACCAGAGATGAACATTTTTTCAGTATCTTATGGACGTCTTTACTTCTTCTGAGAGATGCCTATTCATTCCTGTTGCTTGTTTTTTGATTGGAACTTTTATTTGAGGGGATCTAACTTTTTTTGCTCTTTATGTATTCTAGATATTAATCTTCTGTCCAAGGAAGAGCTGGCAATTTTTGCCACCATTCTGCAAGTTGTCTCTTTACTCTATTGGTGGTTTCCTTTGCTGTACAAAAGCTTTTTAATTTGATATGATCCCATTTGTTGGTTCTTGATGTTATTTCTTGGGCAATTGGGGTTTGGTTCAGAAATTCCTTGCCTTCACCTGTGTCTTCAAGAGTTCTGCCTATTTTATCTTGCAGTAGATTAAGTGTTTTTGTTTTAATATTCATATCTTTTATTCATATTTATTTTATCTCAGTACATGGTGAACGATGAGAGATATGGCTCTGAATTCACTCTTCTGCATTCAGATAGCCAATTTTCCCAGCACCATATGTTAAAGAAGCTATCTTTCTTCCAGGGTATTTTTGGCCCTTTTTTCAAAGATCAGATGAATGAATGTGCCCAGGGTTATTTTCTGCATCCTCTATTATGTTCCACTGATCCACGTGTCTGATTTTGTGTATGTACCATGCTGTTTTCATCCTGGAAATTTTGTAAAATAATTTGAAATCCAGGATTGTGATACCTCCTGCTTTGTTGTGGTTGCCCAGGATTGCTTTTGCAATTCTGGTCTCTTTGGTTTCCATATAAATTTATTATTGTTTTCTCTAGTTCTGTGATGAATGCTTTTGGTATTTTGATTGAGATTGCATTAAATCTATATATTGGTTTTGGAAGGGTAGCCTTTTACCAGTATTAGTTTGACTTCTCAGGAAGAAAAGATATCATTCCATTTTCCAATGTTCTCTTAAATCTCTTTTCAGAGTACTATAATTTTGACTGTAGAGGTCTTTCACTTCCTTGGTTGGGTCAATTTCTAAGTATATAATTTTTCTTGAAGATATTGTAAATGACATTGTTTGCCTAACTTCTTTCTCAGTGGTTTCATTATTAGTGTACAGAAACATTACTGATTTTTGTGTGTTGATGTTATATCCTGCTACTTTGCTGTATTTGTTTATTAGTTCAAAGAATCTTTTGGTGGAATTTTTTGGATCTTCTATGTAAAGGATTATATTACCATGAATAAGAATAGTTTGAGTTCTTCCTTTCCTGTATGTATCCCTTTTATTTCTTTCTCTTTCCTGATTGCTCTGGTTAATATTTTGAGTACCATATTGAACAGGAGTGATGATAGTGGAAATCCTTGTTTTATTCTAGGTTTTAGAGGAAAATCTTTTAGTTTTCTCCAATTTAATATGATCCTGGCAGTAGATTTGTCATAAATGGCTTTTATCAAATTAAGATAAGGTCCTTCTGCCTATTTTCTTCAGGGTTTTTTTAAATCATAACTGGCTGTTGGATTTTGTCAAAGGCTTTGTCTACATCTACTGAAATAATCATGTGATTTTTTTCCTTGCTTCTGCTTATGTGATATACATACTAAGATTACTGATTTGTGTATGTTGAACAATGCTTGCTTCCCTAGGATGGAGCCTACTTGGTCATGTTGTGTGATCTTTTTGAAGATTTGTTGCATTCTGTTTGTCTTTATCTTGTTGAGGATGTTTGCATCGATATTCATTAAAGAGGTTGGCCTATAATTTTTTTTTTGGTACCGGGGATCGAACTTGGGTCCTTGCACTTGCACAGGGTTGGCCTGTAATTTTTACAAAAATTTAGTCCCTATTAAGTCTATTTGTTCTAAGTTGTGGTTCAACTCTGATTTTTTTGGTTGATTTTTTGTCTAGCTGATCTATTTGTGATAGTTGGGTTTCTCATACACTGCTGGCAGAAATGAAAAATTCAAAGTGCTGTAACTACTTTAAAAAACAGTTTGACAGCTCCTCAAAAGGTGAATTACAGCTCCTCAAAAGCTTAATATGACCCAGAAATTTCCTCCTAGGTATATACCCAAGAGATCTGTAAACATGAAAACCTGCCCATGAATAATCATAGCAGCCTTCGGCATAGTAGTCAAAAAATGGGAACAACTCAAATGCTCATTGGCTGATCAATGCCTAATTAAATATGGTACACTCATGCGATAAAATATCATTGAGCAATAAAATGGGATGAAGAACTGACATACTATGATTTGTACAAACCTTGCAAACATTAGAGTAAGTGAAAGACATCAGCCAAAAAGAGAACATATTACCTAATTCTGTGAATTTAAGATGCCCAGGATAGGCGAATGTATGGAGGTAGAGAATATTCATGGTTGCTTATGGTTGAGGTGTAGATGAAGAAAAGAGGAATGACAGCTACTGAGTTCAGGGTTTCTTTCAAGAGGACAAAAATGTCCTAAAATTGATTGTGGTGATGGGTGCTTGGATCTGAATACACTAAAAACCATGGATTGTATACTTTCCATAGGTGTCTTAGTCACTTTTCTCATGGCTGGGACAAAATGCCCAAAATATGCAACTTAAAGTAAGAGAGGTTTCTTCTGGCCCGCAGTTCAGAAGTTTCAGTCTGTGTTCAGCAGGCTTCAATGCAGAAATGGCAGGAGGAAGGGCCTGGCGGAGCAGAGCTGCTTACCTCATGATGGCCAGAAAGCAGAGCGAGAGGAAAGTAGGTGCCAGGAAGGAAGGCACACCCCTCTTATCAGTCCCACCTCCCAACAGCTGCACCCCCATAACTCAGGGACCTTCCAAAAGCCCCAACTTTGGGTGCACATGATCTTCGGGGTCATTCTGGATCTGAACCCTAACAATAGGCAAATTACAGGGCATATGAGTTATATCTCGGTAAAGCTGTAATTAACATCAAAAATAAATGTTAAATACATTATGAAGCTAAACAAGACTAGAGGTTAGAAATGAACCAAGACTATGTTTTTCAGAAGGGCTTACTATTTTTCTTATTGCTTGGATGTGTTGATTAGATGTGGAAATTTACATTTTTTTCTTTTCTACCACTGTGAACCTGTCTCTATTCATAAAGTAACTGTGTTAATACAATACTAGGAAATTCATAGGGTCTTAATGGAACTTCAAATTCACTTTATATTTATCCAGGGTAAGAAAATTTCTCATTTAAACTTTATGATTGTTTGATGCAATATTTAAAAAACCTGGTATAACTTTACGTAGCGATAGACACCTCTGAGCCGATGAAGGGGGCTGTATTCTCATTCTTTCCCCACAGGTTGATTTCATAGGTACTCAGGGTTATGTGAAAGAGGCAGATCTTCAGCACGTGCCCTTAGCCAAATGTGCAAACACCTGGAAGGAGAGTGAGTGCTTTTCCAGGGCTGTGGATATTTATAAGGCAGCCACGGCACAAGTAAAGAGCACCTTGGTGAAGTATTTTCATATCGGAAGGTATTATTTTAATATTGACTTGATTTACTAAAACCCATCAAATTCATGTTTGTTTATTGAAAGAACTTAGTGCCAGGAAAATAACCATGCACCAGACCCAGTCCGCCCCAGGAGTCTGTTTTAGCAGAGAGGACAGGTACATTGCAGGCAATCACAGGCTAGTGTATGCTTTGGGCACCAGCCTGACATGGCAGGAGCTGTGACAGAGGAGCTTGTCAGAGACAGTGATATCCATGCTGGGACCTGAATGTTTAGGGTTAGAGCTCAGTCACCTGTGAGACTTGACTCCAGGTGAGGGGTGAGCCAATCATGTGCTGTTCCAAGAAATGTAAGACTTCAGGGGAGACACCTGGCCATGAAGACTGAAGTGACAGGTATATGAAGACCACAGAAAAGGGGATTCCAGGTGAAGCCCTGGGGACCACACTCTACCTCAGTCGAATTGGCATGACATGCCCAGACGTAGGAGGTGGTTCAGTGTACAGAGTGGCCTGAAGGTACAAGAGTGTTGTCTTGTGCCTGGCCATTCAATGTGATTCTCCAAATCTTGGGGTCACTATTTCACTCCCTGTTCTTGGCTCCTGTGTGATTCCTCTATTCTTACTTCAATCTCATCTATACTTAAATTGGCTTAAAGGAGTCTCTGTGCTTCTAAGACCACAGATCTTGAACTCAATGGGAGGCCAATGAGCAATGCCTGTAGAGAAACAGCCTTACCTTTTCTACTCTGCTCTTCTCTTCTCTGCTCAGCAATGTGTTTTGGGGCTTTTGCAGACTGGAAACCCTGGAATGTCCCTGAGTGTAGCTCTCGTCTGGACCTTCTGCTTTGCTTTGGTTTCCAGAGAATTTTTCATGCCCTCCTGGGGGACCAGTTTCACTTTCTGTCCTGTCAACTCAAATGGGAACTGGCTGAACTTTATTACTGCTGGCCCTGTAGGCTGGGGCTTCCAACCGGCTCCGAGTCAGCCCAACCTTGGTTTCGCACCACTCTCTCTTTCTTTCTTTCTTTCTTTCTTTCTTTCTTTCTTTCTTTCTTTCTTTCTTTCTTTCTTTCTTTCTTTCTTGGTACCAGGGCTCGAACTCGGGTCCTTGCGCTTGTGTAGTAGGCGGCAAAACCACTGAGCTAAACCCCTGACCCGCACCACTTTCTTTAAATGAGACTCCCTGGTTTCACCTCTGCTCCAGCACTCATTGGACACCATGAGCTGATGATCATGAGGCCTTCTGCGGCATTGCCAGAGTCTGCTGTGTCCCCACTTGATCTGTGATTGTCAATCCCTCTCAAGATGACATTGTTACCGTAAATCAAAGGTCACCAGGAGACTAAATCCGCACCACTGTTTTCTCAGCTCACCCTTTGGTGTCAATTGGTTGAGGGCATTAGAATAAAAATCCTTCAATGCATAAAATGTTATTTTGTTACTTGGCAAATAGAACTGAGGAAAAGTCACTGGTTCTTGGCCATGCCCTGTGTATGACGGTGTAGCAAGTGAGGCTGGATGTATCAGTGGAGGCCACAAAGCCAGTGTGAGCATGCAATGGGAACCTGCAATGGAATCAGAATAGAAATGGAATCCCAATGTTTTCAGGAAAGGAGAACCCTAACCAAATGGGTTTTTTTATTATCCACACTGAACTGATTTTAAAGCCCAGAGGCATTAAAGAATTAGCCAGAATCAGATCCCAGCTCTTTGGACTCTTCAACAAACCCAAACTACTCAGATGCTCAGGAAAGCAACTTCTCCATCCACAAACACCATCTAAATGCCTGAAAATATAAAAGTTAGGCAGATTGTAGGGCTCATCTAGCCCAGTCCACCATAGGGTCTTGAAGAAATATTCTCAGTACAACACATTTGAGCAGCTTACTTCTTTCTGCAATCATAATCTCAGGTTGCCAACAAGTAAATTTATTCTCCTTCCCCAACAACTTGAATTCCTTCCCATATGCTCTGTATTTGGCAATGCACTACCAATTTCCAGTCACCTAAGTCAGAAACAGGAGCCATGCTTGGCATTGGCTTTCTAGCTTTGTTCCTTTGGAGTAGCTTTCTTTTCGTCTCTGTTACTACCTAACTTGGACACTACACGACCTTCATTAGTGTATGCCCTGTCAGTTTCTTACCAGATCAGTCTTCTTATCTCATTGATCTCTTCCAGATCTCCCTTCTGTTTGAAATCTGCTCCACAGAAAACTATAGAAACAAATTTTATTGTACTGTTTGGGGTTTAAGACTCTCTATAGCCTGTTACAAATGGCTATTTCTCAACTTTATTTCATAGTTATTTCTCCTTTATAGTACACTGCCTGAGCTGTAATCTTATTGTTCTCTGGGAATCTTGTGTTCATTAATAACAGAAGCCTTTTATTCAGTGGCCCCTGCCAGGTTTCTCTCTCTCCCACCCTCCAGGCCTCTAAATTCTACCTTGGTGATTGACAGATCTTCCCATATTCCTGCATCTTTTGTTAGCTCTCCTTTCTTGACCTCCATTGTCAATTGGTGTTCATGACATATAAACCATTCCAGCATGCAGTGTGAATGTCTATGTGTGTGGTTATCACGGTTCTGTGCAGTCATTGGAGGACAGATTTAAGTTAGAGTTGTGTTTTATTAAGAGAAGTGCTGATAGTAACTCTCCAGTTGGTGGTGGAGAAGGTTACTGGTGTGGGAATGAGATGCTAGGGGTATTTATGAGCACAAAGCAGTTGATCCCCTCACCTACCTGTTGTAGCTGCTGCAAGGGAGCACTGGAGTCCCTGTGAAGCAACCTGCTAGCTCGAGAGTGGTGAGGGCAGAATCAGGGGTAGCTGAGGCAGTCAGATCTGCTTGCTGACAACCAGTGAGTGAAACGGCAGGAACTGAGGCAAGGTGAGGCACTGCATCCTGGTCTTAGGACAAGTTGATATTGAGTTTCATGTCCTTGATTAGAGAAATAATGTGCTTTTCCACAAACAGATCAATTTACTGTGTCTCCATAGAAACAGGGGTTTATAATACCATTATAATATCTAAAATACTGAGTCTATTCATCAGATATCCAACGTATCAAAGAATTAAAGGTATCCTTTAATTTTGATCAGTAACATTCTGATATAAACAAAAATCATTTCTTGATTCTTGTTTTCATTTTATATTTTATTTTCATGTACCTATCACAGACTATTCTTATGACAAGGAAGTGTTTTTGGCTCCTGGTATTTCTTCACTGTAAAGTTTTCTCAAAGGCAAAAGAACAGAGCTTTGGTTTTCTTTTTGAACCTAATACATTTTAGAATTTTAAAATCTTAATTTCTTGAACCAAGATATATCATGTAAAGGTACAAATTCCCAATGATGAATGTCAGCATACTGCATGCCTAAAATATACCAATAAACTTAATAAATAAAATCTTAATTTCTTGATTAACTGATGGTTTGGACCTAAAGGACCAGTGTGATTAAGAGATAGTTGATGAATGGCATCTGCTCTGCATTCTCATCTTCCCTTTCTCTTTTAGGTTTTGTTATGAATCCACTTTTTTTGGTTAACCAATGAAAATGTATGACTAAATTGTTTAATCTCAAGTCCTCGCATGTTTTGCTGGGTGGTTTGTTTTGGTAGGATATTTTAATAGCTTTTCTCCCATTAGAAAGATTTACAATAGAAAACTTCTTGTGCTTTCAAAAAGGAGAGTGAGAGAGAGAGAGAGAGAGAGAGAGAGAGAGAGACGATAGGGCAGAAATGTTCAGCCAATCACTTAGTTTGTGACATTTTTGCAGAAATAAAGAAGATAATTAGTTTGACATGTAATTCATAGTCAATAACTAAAAAGAAATGCTTGCATTGCTGATTACAGCTAGCTCAGATAGGCCTCCTAACATGTAATTCACTTTTGGAGTGATTCCAAATGGCTTCTGAATTAGGGTTCTACAGAGAAACAGAACCATGCGCCTGTGTGTGTGTGTGTGTGTGTGTGTGTGTGTGTATGTGTGTGTGTAGAGTGAGAGAGAGAGAGAGAGAGAGAGGCATAAGAGGAGATTTACTGTGGGAATCAGTCCTTCAATATGCTGTTTGGAAACTGGAGAACCAGGGAAGCCAGTATTGTAATTCATACCTAGTGAGGCAGAAAATGTAGGGCTAAGTCTAAAAATGAAAAAGATAATATGTTTTTAAAAAGCTGAAATTTGTGTATTATTTTTCTGATTGCCTAATTTTTTACATAATAAATGTTTTAAGTAATATATGTGGATGAGAAACCATCTGGACACAGGCTTTATGTGAGCAAAAGGCTGGTTTATTCTGTCCGGGTGCAAACAGGTTGAGATGGAGAAAGATATCAGCACTCAGTCAGAGGAGAAGTTGAGTTTTATAGGGTTTGGGGTGGGGTTGTAATGCTAAGGAAGCTGAGATGGAAGGCTTGGGGTCAAAGGACAGGCATTTCAGGTGGGGCGGACAAACTGGACGTCTAGGTGCTGGGGAGATTGTATGCCCTGTCCTAAATTTTTTCTGTGGTCATCTGTTCCATTTACTGAGGACAGCATGGCCCTTTAGTGGTCTCCTGTTGTTTGTGGAGGGCCCCATGTATGCTGAGGGGGGTCTCACTTAGGTCAGGCATGACAATATATATGGACTTATTATATAATAAATAACATAACTTTAAATACTAAAATAAAGTTGAACAGATACAAATGGAGTAAGCAGAAATAAATTCAGAACTAAGATTTGAATACAAAACACAGTATGTATTTCTGAGAAATTTTGCAAAGTACTTAGGGTGTCCTTACTTAAAAGGAGCCTGATAAAAAATACTTTTGTATATCAGTTTATAAATGGACTTTTACAAATGGTGTTTAAAAATAAAATTTAAAAAACCTACCCTCTAGTAAACTCTAGTATATCTGTTAGTTATCTGAGTCAAAGTTCAAGTTTTATCAGTTAGGCCAACCTTGATCAATTTTTATTTTTGGACTGGGAATCAAACTCAGGTCCCGAGTTTGATCCCCAGTACCAAAAAAACCAAAACAAAACAAAACAAAAAAACAACTCAGGACCTTGTGCTTGCCAGGTGGGTGCAGCGCCACTGAGCTACATCCCTGGCCCTAACCTTGAGCAATTTAAAGTGCATTTGGGTCCCTCCTACCCAACTCTCCAGCTTCCTTTATTCCATCATTTCTTGTACAACATTATCATTCTTAGAATGCTGTGTGATGTGTCTGCATGTTGTCTGTTGTCTGCCTCCTTACATAGAACATAAGCTCCACAAGTTCAAAGTTGGTGTCTGTTTTGTTTACTGCTTAATCTCTGGCCTCCAGAATGGTGCTTACCACAATGACAGAAATTCAAATAAAAAACATTAGTACCAAATCAATTATTCTCTCCAATTTGATAGCCAGAGCTTTATAGCTTTAAAGGTAAAAAGCAATATATCAGAATCCCATTCTGGGCTTGTTAGAGGACAGATTGTTGGACATTACCCCAGATTTCCTTATTCTGTAATTCTAGGGTAAGGCCTGGTAATGTCCCTTTTTAAATAAGTAACCCCATCTTGCTGATGGTTTTGGTAGAGGACTCACACTTTGAAAAACACTACTTTATAGAAACCCAAACTCAATAGCATCATGAAATGTTGGAGATAAATGAAATTTTCACATCTGGCATTAGTTCATGGTTTCTTATATTTGTTATATTAATAATTAAGCTGTAGGGCCAAATGTAGTGGATCCTGGGTGGGCATGTCATACGTGATTTCCTTGACATTCTTCCAATTAGTTAAAGACAGTGGGGTGACTCTATGGGCTGCCATCTTATTCAGGTGTGTTAAATATGGACCTTGGTGGGCTGGGTATTTAGCTCAGTGGTTCCACCGTCTGCCTCACAAGTGCAAGGTCCTGAGTTCGATCCCCAGTACCAAAAAAAAAAAAAAAAAACCCCAAAAATATGGACCTTGGTGATGGTAGAGACTCAAAAGCACATTTTGGCTTTCCCTGCAGTCTTTGTTGATGTGATCAAGGAATGGAAATTTTCCCTTGGAAGGCTGGGAAGTTTTTCTTTTGGTGGAATCTTTTAAAAGAATCTCTAATGTAGCACAGGGGAGAAAGCATTCTAGTTTTTGAGATGGTAAGATTTAGCCTGCATATGATGACTTTCATCCTGAAAATTCTTTGCAAACAATAACTAATGCCTTAGGCAATCCTTGGAGGCAACTTACACTGTCTTACATTTTGTTCTTTCAGAGCTTGGAAGCAGAGGTGTTGCTTTTATCACATGTTTTGTAGCTTCTCTTTTTTAGTTTATTTATATACTAGAAAAGAGATGGGAACTGGGCCTTAAATGTCAAAGTCTTCTGCTGTTTAGTAACCTCTTGAGGTAGGTTATTTCATACCTCAGTTGTTATCTCTGACAATCCTCCTTTTCATGTGCAGTGATTAGTTCCTAAAGGCAATGATCTTAAGGACTTTGACTATGCTTACTGTTATGGTTTGTGTGTAGGTGTTCTGGTAGTCTGAATAAGATAAAAGGGGTAGAAAGATGCTGTTAACCTGTCTTGTTGCTTTTGCTGTCCTCCACCAGCCCTGTGACAACCTGCCTTGGAGCCAGACTATTATGGACTGAAAACTCTACCAACTGTAAGTCAAATAACCCTTTCCTCCTTTAGCTTTGGGTGTCAGGTATTTTGTCTCAGCAATGAGAGAAAAGTAACTAAGACACTTACCATCCAGTAGAGACGGACTTACAGGAAAATGGAGGTCCTTCTTAACAGACATTCTTTTGTCTATGAAAGAACAATAACTGAGATGCATGCAAAACTGGTAGTAAAATAAGCACAACTCTGTTGGCCTGGACATTTTTCAATAATGTACTCACTATATTCAGTGTATTGGGTTAAATTCATTTTGTAACTCCTATGTCCTTATGTTACTGGGTTCTGGGGTTCTGGGGACTCCTTATAGAGATGTTTTCTAGGTTATTCTTGTCTTGAGCAAAGAATTGGACAAAACAATTGCAAAAGATGGCAAGGTTTTACATTTCTTAATGGTAGGAAAAGAAACATGCTCTACAGAGCAAGTCTGGGCCACTTAAATGAGGGAAAAGATGTACACTGTAAAGGGTGAGAGGAACCACTGTGAAAGAGACTATGGTGGCCAAGAGTTCAATGGAGGCTGACTTTTGTATCCCCTACTCCTCAGGTTATCATCAGGTCTAGGCTGTCCTATCAAAAACCTGCTTTTTGCTTTCTTGCAAAAAGGATTAAAGATAGCATTCTCTGATTGGTTCCAGGTGCAGGGCTTTGGAAACTGCTCTGTGCATGTGTTCTGGAACTCCATGATTGACAGGTCATACCCTCTTGCCTAGCCAGCTTTGCCATGCCCTAATCTCCTGCCTCACTCATATTTTAAGAGAGTGGGAAGTCCATAATCAGAAAGAGTGACTTTTATTGGATGAGAAAGTGCACATACAGCATCCTGAAGATCAAACAAAATATTTTTTTCATTTTTAATCATAACTTGACTGATGAAACAAAAGTATTCTCTCTTACCTTCTATCTTCTTCCTTTTCTTAATACTCATCTGGTTGTTAGGATTAAAGCAGTGAATAGAACAAAGATTCCAGCCTCATGGACTTCAATTATAGTTGAGAACAATCAATAAGAAAACTCTGTGTGTATCAGAATTCAGTGCTAAGTGCTAAGCAGATGCAAAGACAGGATGTGGGGGGCCTTGCCCCCCCGCTAGAACTCTTGAGTGCCTTTTACGGGCATGTCTGGGCCTGCTGCAAGTCTACCCGGCAACAAGGAAGTAGCCCCAGTACCCTCCCCTTGCTCCTTCCCTCTAGCCCTACAGTATATATGCTGTAGCAGCTTCTGCAATAAACGAGACTTGATCAGAAACCTGTCTTGTCTCCATCTCTCGTGTCTCTTGTCCCTTGTCATTCTCACTCCCCCTCTAGGGTCTCCGTTGACTTACCCGCAGGTCGGGACAACGGGACACTTGAGTAAGAGATACTTGGCACACATCCAGAAGATAGTTAGGAGGAAATGTGTTAGGTTTCCATCACTGTGAAAAAATGCCAGAGAAAATCAGCCTTAAAAAAGGAAAGATTTAATTTGGCTCACATTCAGAGATTTCTATACAAGGGCTCAGAGGTTTCAGCCCAGGGCTGGCTGGCTCCATTGTTTTGGGACTGAGGAACATCAGACATCTGGGAGCATGTAGTGGAGAAGGCTGTTCAGCTCATGGCAGCCAAGAGAGACAGAGAAGGGAGAGGGGAGAGGGGAAGGGCAAGAGGGAAGAAGAAGGAGGGGAGAGAGAGAGAGAGAGATGAGAGAATATGAATATGAATGAATTGGGCATTGGGAACAGAATACACACTTCAAGTGCATACTTTTCATGGCCTACTTCTTTAACCAGACCTTCCCACCACACTGAAATTATCAGCTGGGGTCCAAGCTTTCAACCCATGAACTTTGTTGAGGGGGCACTTAAGATCCAAACCATAACAATGAACTACTTGGATATTACAGAGATGAGGATTCCAAAGGTAAAGTAGGTGTCATGCCTGGATGAAAGAGCACAACTGATGTATTCAAGGTGCAACAGGGAGTGTTGAGCCAAAGAAAATCCTTAAGCAGAAAGATACAGGAGCGTATTGAAAAGATACAGATCAGTTCTCATTTTTTCTAACTACTCAAAAACCAGTAGGAGGGGTAGCATAGGTAGAAGACTCAAAGGGTAAATATTTTAATTTCACCAGATATTGTCCATGATTGAGTGGGACTTTTCTTTGGAAATAACTGCAGATTGAATGTAGCAATTGTTTCTCATTGATACTATTTTTTCATAGTGTTAGAAATTTAAGACCTCAAGCTTAGCTTCTTATTTATCACAGGAGAGCCCCCTGTGCCCCTTTATGTGGATCACAGCAAGAATTTTTGCATAAAACTTGGCTCATTCTGTGCCTCTCCATCATAGCCTCCTACTACTCCTATGTGCACTAAGACTGAATTATGTAAACAGTAATTTAGGAATTTAGTACTGCATTGAGTCCTTTGTTAACAATAAATTTTAAAATGAACTAATTTGCTATTGACCATTGTGATTAGAGTAATCACCCCATTGGAGAGTATGTACAGGAGAGATAAAGGAAATTAAAGCTCTGAAGGCTGATCATTCTATTTTCTCCTATGAATAGTTAATGTTTATATCCCAGGAGGACCATAGTCTGAACCCGCATTAGAATTTTCCTTTATGACTCTTGCATATGTAAGCTGGACTAGGCATGCTGGTTCACAATAAATACTGACATAAATCAGGAAAAGAGCCACTCTAATTTTGATTGTTTGGAAGAATTGGTGTCATTGGTTCTATTTTTATAGTTCACCATTTCCCGTTTCTTCAAATGTGGTTTCCCTGCACAACAAGAAGAAACTTCATTGGATTTTATTTATGAGTAATTGATTTAGTGTTGGTTTTTTCATTACATTCTCACAGTCTGTTTTGAGGTTTGGAGTTTTTTTATTATGCATTTTACAATTGTGTGGTAGGTTAGGGAGTAGGAGAGAACACCTAACTGGTCTAATAATGACCCAAACCATGATGAGTCCCATGTTCCTGGTTTGAGACAGTAGAGTCTCCTTTAGAAAGGTGATTTGAAGGGTCCCCCCTCCCCTAAAGTTAAAAATGCCCATCTGTTTCAATCTGTCCTTCCACCTGACCATCCAACTCTCCATTCATCTACCCATCTTCTCTCATACCAGTGCCTCTTATAGCCCACATGAATCATAGACTGTATCTCTGACACCTGGAAAACAAGCTGATTTTTCAGGTCTATATGGGGATGAATCTCCAGATGACCACTGCAGCTGACCACCAGTGATAAGTTGGTGAAAATGGAAAGGTGAGGCTAACATATGTCTTCACTAGGGAGGTGGCTGTATTCACCTTAGGGATTTCCTTTCATGCCTGTCTCAGACCATCTTTTCATTTGTCTCCTTGCTAATCTCTATCATTTCTTCCTCTCAGTAATCACCCCATAAAAAGAACTGACACCTGACCCCTGCATAAGTGGTTGTCATACAAACATCACTCTTCACACACAGATAAACATAACACACATGCACAAGTAATGCAATGAAGTTATTTTCATTGCATTTATATTCACATCTCATGGCCAAATGAATTTGAAGGCTATTAGAAAAATGCATAGAGAACAACAGAATACAGACTAATGCATGTTCAAAGACATGCAGAATGAAACTGTTCTGCTCAGTGTTATCCAGAAGACACAGGTATCTGAATCTGGAAGAGTAAAGGCTTATACTTTTTTTTTGGTACCGGTGATCGAACTCAGGTCCTTGAGCTTGCGCAGCAGGCGGCGAAACCACTGGGCTAAATCCCCTGCCCGGCTTATACATATTTTATGGTACATAAGTTACTTTAGAATACTTCCAAATCTGAGAAGAAGCTGTTGTAAAGTCTAAAAATACTATATTTTAAACAAGAAATTGGAAAAAGTCTTATCTAGGGAAACAGATTTTATAGTGATAATTCCATAATCATGTTGGTTATGTCACATTTTCTGATCTGTATTCTTTTTGAGCTCATCACTAAGAGTAATGCTTTTTATTCTGTGACAATAGTTAAGAAAATTTATCTCAGTGTAGAGCTTATATGTAGAGCTTTTATGATCCATATACCAACCCAGCTGGTGTGTTCCACCATGAGACCCTTGTGACCACATAGAAAGCTCATCATGCTCAGTTCATCATGACTACCATTACCTTAGGGGTGGTCATTGTCACTGGGTGTCCAGAGTGTCTCAGTGAGGCTTCTTAGTTCTATGCCTAGCTAACTCACTCCTATTTTTGTTTAACTGGTCCAGATTCACTTGACTTTTCCACTTGTCATCCTATCCCTACTATTTTACTTACATTGTCCTATTCAGGAACAATAGCATACTCCAAAGCTGAGAATATTTGAAACCATTTCTTGGATTGGCTTCACTCAGTATTGGAAAATATAGAACATAAATTTGCACCACACCTTAAAAGAGAACATATTTGAAGATCTGTTTTCTCATTCCAGATACCTGAGTCATTGCTTTGCCATGTGGTGCAAAGTGTCACTTTCCTCTGTTCACTGTCTTTTCCTTTGGAAATCTGTGAAATTCATGACCAGAGTTCAAATGGGCCCTTGGTACTACTGTGATACTTTGCCCTGGTCCATTCTGTCTCCTTTATTCTTAGATAAACATTTCATACTTTCTCTTCTCTCTGTAACACCGACACATTACTCTTAGCTGATGATTTTGCTTTGCTTTTTACTGAAACATATAAATAACCAGAATTAGACATTCATACTCCTACCATGTCCCTCCACTTACCTGCATCTGAGCCCTATGCTCTGTCTTCTCTTTACGCTCTAGAGTTTATTTCCTCTCACTTATTCCAATGTCATGAATGATCTCTTTTCTTGCATTTTAATGAATCATTTCTAATAGGAAAGAAACAGCTTATCTGGTCTTATAACTCAGTTGTACATCACTTTCCTAGCATTCACAAGACCCTTGGTTCAATCTCTAGCACTGAAAACAACACAAACAAATAAACAAACTAAAATCAAGCAGAAGATGAGAGATGTAGCCTTATCCTTTTCTTAGGAAGTTTTGCTGCTATGAGCCCTCACGGTTTGAGCATCTTGCTATGGTGAATGAGATTCACATGTTAAAGATAATGGGTTTTTCACACAACATGGCCTCTGAGAACTCAGAAAGCCAACTACTTGACATGGTATCACCATCTGTCCCAGATCTGGAGAGCAGGCAATCTCTTCTGGGCTGCTCTAGACATGGCATATTCCTTTTCATCATCAAGCCTTTGTAACAGGTCTCTAAGAGTAATTTGACTCTATATGATTTTGCTTCCTTTGCTGACTTTTAAACACACTCCCACACAAGGTATCAATTCTCAGTAATCTGTGAGCACTATGGAAGTAAGTATTGGTCCTGTTTGTAGTGCCATATCTAAAGTTGTGATCTAACTCACAGGAAAAAAAATACTCTATAATCTTACTTACATGTGGAATCTAAACACGTTGGCTCAGAAAGAGTAGAAAGGCTGTGGAGCAGAGGGATAGGATGTGGAAAAAGAAGATGTTGATTAAAGGGTACAAAGTTTCATTCAGCCAACAGGATTAAGTTTTAGTGATCCATTACACTGAGTGGTGACCACAGTTAATAATAATATATTGTATATTTTTAAATATAAATTTTTAATGTTCTCACTACAAGAAAAATGCCAAATTGGTGAAGTGATAGCTATGCTAATTAGCTTGAACTGTTACTTTTATGTACAAATAAATCAAAACCTTGAATACACACAATTATTATTTTTTGGTTATAAATAAATAAATAAGCAGAAAATGAAAGAAATGGATGACTTAAAGTCCAATGGCAAAGACAGTTAACACCAGTGAAAGATAAATAAGAAAGGTTCAGTCCTGGTACTCATTCTGGCCTCTGTGGAGAAGGTAGATGGACATCCTAATAAAATCTCTAAATAAATAGTGGTTTCTTAGAAAATGGTGAACAGCTGTTCTTCTTCTTCTTCTTCACTGAGAATAAAACAGCAGGAAATGTTTAAAATGTGGTATGAAAGATTTATCTCAGATATAAAAAGGATTTTCTGTTTGCTTGGCTCTGAGATGGCTTCAGGAGGAAAGTTATAGAATCCCTTAATGTGGAAGCTTTTCTTTTTAACCTATTCTCTTTGAAATAATTTATGTCAACAGTTTTGGAGAGACAGTTTTTTATGGAGTATTAAGGGAAATTTCTCAAAATAGAGATTCTGTTATTAAATCCATTTCAGAGCCACTGGGTTTACAAGGTTGCACAGATTTCTTTAACAAGTGCTTTGTGGTCCTTTCCTATATACTCTGCCTTGTGAATTAGAGGCAGGGGCATGGACAGTGAAAATATCTCTAAAATTATTTGATCATGCAACCTATTTTTAAAAGAGGATTCTTTTCGAATTGGTGTTCTTTGGGATTTTTTGAGACACCATGACCCAGATATTTGAAAGTGATGGTGTAAAGTTTAAAAACTTCTCACTTGTGTGTTCCTACTTTCAAAAACAACACAACATTCTACAGAGATAACCTTTTTTTTTTTTTTTTTTCAGAAAATGCCTGAATAACGTTTCCTTTGAAATCATCTATTTTATGGTTTTATAAAACTTTTCTGGTGAATCACAGTGGTGCAACAACAATGAATGTTCAGGGTTAGAGACGAGTGGTTTCTAAATCCATGGTTTTTATGGCAATGGCAGAGGCAGAAGCTGTAATGATAAATTTGCATCTGTCACTGCAAGTGACAGACAGGTGAGTGTGGACTAGAAGGCTCACAATGAAAGGAAAGGCCACTCCAAGCCATTTCAAGGTGCTGTGATCAGGAAAGGGTCACCCAGAATGGCTTCTTCCTGCTTTACCACAGGACAGCTCCTTGCCTAAAGCCAGAGTGTCAGTTCCCTAATTCTCCCTAACTCAGAGCTTGTGGAGTAAGCTTGCAAGTTCCTGAGGGACTCTGCTGGGAACTACATAAACCTAAATGGAAAGATAAGCTGGGGAAATGTCATCTCTGTATCTGCCTAACTATTGATTTGCAATGAGTCAAAAAATGCAAATAGAAGGGAGACATGGAAAGGGACCCACAGAACAAGGTGGTATATTGTCTGTTTGGTGATTATTTATTT
>NW_004624778.1:5724249-5747639 GCF_000247695.1 Heterocephalus glaber
CAATGCCACTATAATTAGTCTACCACTATTATTTCTCAGGCCACCACCTCAGTGACTGTCCAGCACTGAATGCTCCAAAATGGGGCTGAGCACCTGAACCCCCTCCCCAAGTGTGTCTCATTGCGTGGATTCCCCCTACACACATCTGGTCAGCAGCTCCCATGCCTGCCTGTAGCCCCAGTCACCCTATTGCATGATGGTTAACTGGATGTGTCAACTTCAGAATGTTTTGGAGTGAGATTAACATTGAAATCAGGGACCTCTGTGTAAAGCAGATTTCCCCCTGTAAGGTGACAGTGCTCAGCTAGTCAGTTGAGGGTCTGATGGTCTCCTAAGCAAGAAGGGGTGCACCAGCAGATGCCTCCAGACTTTATCCACTCTCCTGGGTCTCAAGCCAGGAATTACACTGCAGATTCAGACTTTCCACGCTCAGTGAGCATGTGAGCCAGTTTTTATACTCAACCCCCAAACCCTGTGTGCGTGCGTTTGTGTGTGTGTGTGTGTGTGTGTGTGTGTGTGTGTGTGTGTCTTTGGATAATCTTGACTGACACACTGCCTTGTGTTCTACCTTACTCCTTTTTGTCCTCTAGTACTGGGGACTGAACCCAAGGCCTTCACACTGAGCTACATCCCCAGGCCCCTTTTTATTTTTTATTTTGAGACAGGGTGTTGCTAAGTCCCCAGGTTGCTCAGGATGAGCTTGATCCTGCAGTCTTCCTGTCTTGGCCTCCCAGAAGGCTGGTATTACAGGCGAGCACTACCACATCTAGTCAGCGTCTACCTTACTCTTAAAACACCCACATACACATGTGCACGGACAAATACTCATGACCACACACGTTGAACACACACACAACTTTTCTACTTCATATCCAATTTCCGATCATAGCAGAGACTAACGATAGGGATCAACGGTAAACTTCACCCTACTGGACATTCCCTTGACTGCCACAAAGCCCTGTGATGGTTTATTTCCAAACTGGAAATAGATGTATTCATATTTGTGCTTTGCCAAAACTCTCCTCCTCCCTAGAATTGCTTAACTTGAACTCTGAGTGGAACTGCTGTGCTCAACTCTGCTTTTCCCATCTTAATCCCTTCTAGAGAAGGGATAGCAGCTATGTCTTGTTTTCCCTTGAACATTTGAAAACATATGCAAGTGATCCCTGACTTACAATGGGTCTGCTTATTTTTGTTTTTAACTGAGAAATGGTGCAGAATAATACCCATGGCAGTAGAAGCCATATCTCAAATTTTGAATTTTGATCCTTTTCCAGGCCTAGTGATATGGGCTATGATACTGTGTCATGATGCTGGGCAGTAGCAGTGAGCCTGGAGCCTGCAGCCAGCTGAATGATCATGAAGTACTGTGGCTTAGATCTAGAATGGCCTCAGATTCTCATGCTCTCAGGGGTGGATTCTGGGAGGGTGGCTAGACCCTGCAGGTGCTCTATTCAAGGGTGGACTCATCCACTGCTAAGTGCAGTGTCTGAGTGTCCTGGAGGAGGCAAGGCCTGGTCTGAACAGGTGTCACTGAGGCTGTGACTAAAAGGGTGCATCTCCTTCCCCCGCTCCCCCTTCTCTCTCTACCTCCTGGCAGCTGTGTGATGAAAGCTTTCCTCCACCCCAACCCTTCTACCAGCCACGGACTGAAAACATAAGCCCAAGTAAACTTCTCCTTTAAGTTCCAGGTGTCTGTATGATGTCTTGGCAACAAGAGAAGTGTCCAAGATGTGAGAAAAACCACCAATACCCTCCAGGATACTGTGTTGCTATATTATGGGGCAGAAGGTTGGATGATATTAAATGTATTTCTGATTTGCAGCACTTTTAATTTATTGGCCTATAACCCCACTGTAAGCAAAGCATCTATAAACAGAATTTATCTCACATTTTTAGATCTATTGTTTTGCTTATTCATGCTTATAGTCAGAAGAAAAAAATCAATACTGCAGTATCCCACCTCACTTCACCCTGAAAAATATGTTTTGCTCTTGTGAGATAAGGGGCTCTGTTTTTAATTGATGTATGATTTATACACAATAAAGTAGTTATGATTTTCACAAGGAGACAAAGTGTATGAACTTCACTTTGTGAGAAGTTCATAACTACTGACTAAAAACCAAACCAAAGCAAATGCATAGGGTACTGCAGAGAGATCCGGGACTGACCCCCAAACCAGAAGTGTAAAATATCAGCTATGAACGATCTGAATTCCCCTCTCCCTTCAGCTCTCTGGTGCTTGTCATGGTGCTTCCTGCAGAAGAAATTGGCCCCTAGAAAGGCCAGATTGTAAAACTGTAAGTCTGTAAAGGCTAATTGTGTGATAATTCATAGAATCATTGGTCATACTAACTAGTCTGAGGTTCATGACTTCAAAATTGTGTGATCTTTTAGACTAGCCTGGCCCTCTTATTCACTCAACTAAAAACTGTTTCATTTTCTGTGGAAAATACCACAAGCCCATGTTTGCGAGGGTGGAAAGAGAAGTATCTAAGCACCTGGCACAAATTGAGATCATTGTGTGGCATGCAGAGTCACTTAAGTAGGGAATTTGAGGCCCCATCTCACAGGACTAGAATTCTGAACCTATTTCTCATAAACATCTACAAAGAGTTGCACAAACAGATGATGTGTGGTGGGTTTCAGAGGACTGAAAAGACAGCATTCTCTTTAAAAGTACTTTAATGAAAGCAAGAAATATCTCTGAAACAACGTGATTGCCCTGAGCAAGTCATTACAGTCTGTAGAGTAAGAAGTAACAAAGAACAGCAAGCACAACTGCAGGATGATGGTGTTATGGCTTGTGTCTAGATGTTCCCTCCCCAAAGCCTCATGCACTCAGAGGTGGGGCTTTTTCAGAGGTGGCTGGATCTAGAGTGTGTGGCACTGGGATCAATTCATGGTGCAGTGCTAGTCTCAAGGGCAGTGGGAGCAAGGGTGTGAGTGCTACCCACCCTAAGTAGCCTGGATAAGATGTAAGGGACAGAAAGAGCTGTGGTCCCTTGCTTGCTTTGTAATTTTCTGTCTGCCATGGACTGTTTCTCCCCTGAGAGACCCCTCTGCCATGCCACCCTGCCTTGGAGCCAGATGATTATTGCCTGAAACCTCTACAAACTGTGAGCTTAAATAAACCTTTTCTCCTTTAACCTTGGGTGTTGGGTATTTTGTCTCAGCAATGAGATAGAGAAAAGTAACTAAGACACAGACAGAAAACACTGTGTCACAAAAAAACATATTTCTTGCAAGTGTTGGCTCTGTCAGACTGTCATGGAACACTCTTGGGCACTCAAGGTCCTAGAACTGCTAGCTTGACTTCACGTCACTGTGTGTCAGGGCAGTATCAGAGGTGGAAGCAGCCTTCATGGGAAGGCCAGTAACAATCCCGGTGATATGTATGGTACATAGCCTCGGTCACTAATCTTCCCTAGAACATCACATTTCCATTGAGTACATATTATGGGTATGTTTTTGAGAAGACAAATTTGAATATATCATGTGTGCCCTGAAGGGGGTCATAGTGTAATGGGAAAACAACTACAGAACCAGAGACCAAAACGCTGAATTAAGGCCAAGGGCTGAAGTTTGTACAGAGTATGGGAAATACCCAGGAAAGATGGGTGGTGGAGAGGGAGCTGAGTGTAGGGTAGTGAGATAGTGTTCCCTGGGAAGAGAAACCGAGTCTGAAGAGCCCATGATCTATGCTCCACGGCACAGCCAGCCTGCTAATAGCATGAAAATGGAAGCGCAGTTTTGTTGATTCACTCCGCACTTAGAGCAGTATCTCATAGCTTTATTCTTGGATTGTAATCAAAGGGAAAGAGGGGAAAAAACAGCATCTTCGCTGCCACAAGAGGATAGGCGGGATGGGGTGAAAGCCCCCGAGGGCGGCAGGATCCCATGATTGTGAGCTAGGCAGTGTCTGGGGGATTCCCCTCTTGCCTATTGGACCGCCCCTTTCTGGATGGCTCTGTCTAATGCATGCCAATGGGAAAGACTGTGATTTTTCAGAAGACGTGGACCGTGATGGAATCGAGCAGAGCCTCAGCAAGTACATTGAGCTATAGTGGTTGTCAGCTTGGCAAGTGTCTTAATCCAGGGCTGAAAGGGGGCTTTACTGTCAACAGCCTCCCCAAGATTGATAAATTGGATGCAGACAGCTAGAGACCAGAGTTCCCAAATAAATCTTTAGGATTAAAATATAACTGTGCTCTGTGTAGAGTTAGGAGAAACACCCCCAAACCCAAACACATGAGGATCCCATTTCGTTAGAACATGTTAATTAGAAATGGTAATGACAATTAATATTATGAGGCCTGTTTCCTGACTTTGTGGAAAGGCAACAGCTTGACGGAGTCTGCATGGTATGGCCTGGGGCCTCTTTCTCTGTGCACATGCAGCCTCTACTCCTGCATGACTCATGTGTCCGTGGAGAGTGTTTACCTATGAGTGTGTGAGTGTATGTGTGTGTATGTGTATGGGAATTTGTTTCTGTATGTAGGTGTATGTGACTTTGTGTGCATGTATGGGCCTATATGTATATGTATGTCTGACTGTCCATGTTGCTCTTGTCTGTGTACATGTAGACAGCATGTGTATATGTATCTTGGTGTTTCTCTGTATGAGTCTGTCTCTGCATACATGTGAGGGCATGCGCATGTATCAGTGCACTTGTCTTCATGCATCTGTGTTGTCTGTCTGACCACCCACATCTGTATTGTCTGTGTATGTGTAATGTGGCTTGTGTATATTTGTGTGTGTGTATACATACATGTATTGTGTATCTCTCTGTGTCTGTAGTTGTGTTTGACTGTGTGTGTGTGTATGTGTGTGGGTGTTTCTATCCCTGTTCCCTGTGCCCTGGGAGCAACCTTCTAGGTTACACTTAAGCCTCAGGTTCCACTTGATTGCAGGAAATTGCCGCTGTTCCTTCAGCTGCATGGCTGAGGTGGCTGTGCTCATGGTGGCTCAGTGCACTCTGGTGTTAACCGGGGTCACTGCAGAGTCTAACAGGAGTGTTGAGAAGAGATATTTGCCTCCCGCAGTTCAAGAAGACCTACCCAAGCCAGAAAAGGAAGTTTCAAGTTCTGTAATACCTGCCACAGGGCACCTCTTAATATCACACCATGTATTGTCACAGGCTTACCGGAAATAGGTAGCAATGATCAGCTTTTTAGATATATACGTAATAAATGACAGTAGAAAAACTCTAAAATCACATAGTTAATCAGAGGCAGAAATACTGTATGTCAGTGCTGGTTGTATCAATAGTTATTTTAATGTTTGTGCCACTTCTCTTGCTAGTGTAATCAGGAATATGTGCATTTCCATTGGCTTCTTTTCTCAGAAATGAATGCACTATGTTTATTTTGGAAAATGTCACACATGCCTTCTTTCTGGGCTCTCACATTGTATTCGAATTTCATCTGAATTTAGTTGGCTGAAATAAGCTATAATTTTTAAGAGAGTTTTATCAAATAAACCATAAAAATGTTTAGCCAATTTTTGATACCCAGTTTCAAAATTGGGCTCTAATCCCAGGCCTTCTTATCCTTGGAAATGCAGACATATCTCAGTGACATATTTTTGCCAACTTTCTACTTGGCAGATCCATGTGCAATTTGAAGAAATATCATCCTAAATATTTTAAATCCAACTTGGCTGGCTGGGGAGGAGGGAGGGAAGTGTTGTGAAAAGTAGAATTTGACATTAAAGAAGCATTTGTGAATATTATTTTTTTTCAAAATCATTCTCATAGAGTTTGGGTATTTTGTCTTGGTCTTTATTAAATATTTTTAAAATAAAGAAAAAAGTAGGTCCAGATCCTGCCTATCAGGCTGGTGCCCACCTGGAGTGGAGAGAATTGGATGCTGCAGCTCACACTGTGAGATCCCCTTCCTTGTGCTGTGACAGACTTGTGGCCTGGACGTTCAGAATGGGAGATCTTTGCCATCACTCAGCCCACGGGCCCAAGCCTCCCTGGGCACTTGAAGAGAGGAAAAGCAAAAGTACAATGCTGTGACTGGATTCTGGACCTGCCCCTCCTGATTCACTATTTCCTTCCTTAAGGAGATTTTCAGTGACGACTAGGTAGGGTCAGCTTCACAGTGGGCTTTGCTAACCTCTCACTTTCTCTACATCTACCCATCTGCTTTACTTTCCTGCCATTCCTACCTTGTCACTTTGCATTCAAACTCAAAACATGACCCTTAAATACAGAGTGGCATTTTACACCTTCTTGTCTTCATACATTTTGTGCCTTCTGCTTAGAATGTGCCTACCTACTATGTAATTGAAAGGTGCTGTCTTAGTTCGTTTGGGTTGCCATGACAATGTACCACTCACTGACTGGCTTAAAAACAACAGAAACTTACATCTCATGGTTCTGGAAACTGGAAGTCCAAAAGGAGGGGCCAGTGCCATCAGGTAGGTCATGGCACAAACCCATTCTGGGAAGCCAAATGTTACCATCTTACTGTGACTTCATCTGGTGGGAAGAGGGGCCAAAGAGATGGTTTAGGTCCCTCTTGTAAGGGAACTTGCTTCTTTTCTGAGAGCTCTTCTCTTCTGACCTAATTAGCTGCCAAAGTCTTCACCCACTCCTACCATTCCACTGGGGGTTCAGATTTCATCTGATGGCATTTCAGAAGGGTACAAATTTTCAGTCCGTGGTTGGCCAACTCCAAGGCAGAAACAACCTGGCAGAACAGCATCCTATGGGAAAGCTGCTCCCATCACAGCATCCAGGAACCAGAGAGAAAAGAGGAGCTGGGAACAAGAACACCTTCCAGGTCATGCCTTCAGTGCCCTGTCCCTTCTGACCAGGCCCCACCTCTGATCATGAAACTTTTCAGGGGACATTTTAGATCTAAACAATAGTATCCTTTACTAAGGATTTGAAAGTGTGACACTTGGCTAAAAGCTAATGTAGGGGAATTAAATGAAAATTAATTTGGTCCTCATGATTAGACCTTTCAAAAATGGGGATGTTTTGGTAGTATGTTGCTGACTATCATTCCACACACAGTGGCTCCCAATGGCAGTGCTTATTTTGCTTGTGACTCTGCCATGTAGGCTGGGCGCAGTGGGGACAGCTCTTTGCTGAGCTGTCTGGTAGCTTGAAGGCCAGGGTTGGAAGCCTCTCAGGGCTCTGTGATGCAGTGTCAGGCAGGTGATACCAGCTGTCTGATGAGAGTTTTGCTAGAGCTGTTGCAGAACTCACACTCTTAGAGCTGAATCCCAGGAGCACACATCTGGAGACACGGAGTCAGAAAAACAGTAACACCTTCCTTGTAACCTATCCTAAGAAATTATGCAGAATCAGTACTGTCACTTTGCATTTAACCAGGCTCATATTTCCATGCAAATTCAATACAGAACATGTGGGACCAGAAGTATTGCTATGGCCATTTTTAGCAAGTACAGTTCGCTGTACTGGAGCATAAAGAAATTTAATTGAGTTGTTATTCCTGGTTTTCCCTTTCATTCCAGTCAGCAAACTCTTTCTCAGGGTGGGTTTTATGGTGGCTGAGAGAATCCTTTCCATGCCCAGGTAATTACTGCACACGATTTCCTTTTGAATGAGACTTGCCCTCCACCAGCAACATTATTTATCCAAAGAGAAAAACTTTTGTGCATATAAAAATTAGATCCATGTGGATTGGAGGTTTTTATTAGGGCAGCTTTGAAAACAGTCCCACAGATTATTATGTAAGATTGAATTCAGACCCATTTACTGTAGTTTGTAATGGTCTGTGCACAACTGAAAGGTGGATGGGAAATTCAGGATACTAATTTGGGCACACATAGCTTCTTAGAAGCCCTCATTTTCCCCGAAATCTTTGACCAGATATCTACATATTCTGGAATGTAATTAAAGTAGCTGTTTAGAAATGTGTTGCTTTGCATAAAATCATTAACTTATTGTGCTTAACTTATTATCGTTCTTTGTAGGCTTGTTTACTAGTCCACGTTTGCAGGACACAATGTTTGCCTTCCTTGTGTAGGGTTGTGTTTCGTCCCCTTTCCCTTCTCTCCCTTTCCCCTCCCTCCATCTCTGGTTCCCTTCTGCTTTGAGAAAGATCTATCTCCCTACTTCCTATTGTCTATTTTTTTATTTTGCTCTTTATACGTTGGGTTTCTTATACAAGAGAAACTGTTTTAATTAACACTTTACTTTTTTAAAGAAAAGTCAAAACTGAGTAAAACCTCAGGAGATTTTGGTCTTGAAAAAATACTCCAGGGCTTTAAATCATAAAGGGTGTGCAGATATTTGTTGTTGTGTAGCCCACCATGAAGGGCCCTGGCACTGGCCCACTCCCTCTCCTTGTCCACTTGCCTTCATTCCAGGGCCAGGCTGCACTTCAGACACCCAGGAAGTTTCTGAATCCGAAGAGAGGGTCTGGCTCTGGCACTAGTTAGTTGTATAGCTACAAGCAAGATATAACACTTCCTTGTGCCCTATGCTTCAAATGGGGGCATCTGCCTAACAAATCTCTAAAATTATGACTTTATGAGTGATATATAATTGAGTGCTATAAACCAAAATTAAAATAAGAAATAAATTTTCCTCTTGACATTGAATTAAAAATTATCAAACCATAAATGTTACTCAAAATGGATTTTAAAAATCTTTTACTGTATTTCTTACCACATAGTTCTTCAAGCTCTCTTGAGGCATTTCACTATTCTGTTTCAATGACTTGACTTAGGGAGTGGCCAGCCCTTACCTGACTTTGAGAAGCAGGTGATTTGTAAATCCTACAGGATTTTCCCTAAAGAGCAGAAATGATACAGTTCTTTGCATCTTGATTGGGCCCTAAAATAACAGTCTTTGAAAGCCTTCCTGATAGCAAAGGCTGTGTTTCCTAGCACTGATTGCCAAGAGGAGACAAGGAACGTTTTTTAGGCCAGTTGCTAACACCAAGGTCATCTTTATCATTAGAGTTTTCATGACTGTGATGGAACAGACATGGACTTACTTAAATATTCATGACCATTCTAAGTGTTTGTTGTTCATGACTTCAAATAGTTCCTATTTTAAGTGCTGATTTTGAGCATGGCTCCTACAGTCAGAGGTTCTGGATTCAAATTCCATCTTAAAGACCAGCTGGGATGACCTTAGCCTCATTGGAGTGAAGTGTTTTGAGCCTTTAATGAGATAATAAAATATTTAGCCCAGCAGCTGGAATAGTCAATATTAAATACATGTTAATTATTTACAATCATCGTTACTACCAGCTCTATCAGAAAGGCAAAGGGGTGGGGCCAGGGATTTAGCTCAGTGGTTCCACCGCCTGTCCCTCAAGCACAAGGACTCGAGTTCAATCCCTGGTACCAAAAAAAAAAAAAAAAGAAGAAGGAAAAAGGCAACGGGGTGACTTTAAATAGTCAAGTAACTTGTCCACTTATACAACTTTTATGTAGCTGTCTTAGAAGGTTTGCTGTTGTTTAATGCCAAATTTCTTAACTTCTGAGCTATATTATAGTTAAGTTATATGTATAGGTAACACATACAGTTAATATTATAAAACCTAGTAAAATATTTTGGTTCTTTCAGCTCTGTTAAGTGATTAAAACTTGATTCTTCCAAGAATCCTACAGTAAAATCTTGCTTGTCTTGTTTATTGTGCCAAGGACTTGCCAGTGAACAAACTCTCATTTCTCATCTGAGTATCTTCTTGGGGTCATAGATTCTGAGGCAGGAGGAAAAAAGTAGAACAAAAGAGTAGAGATTCTGAGTGTCCCTCTGGACAGATGAGAGTCTTTGTGAGCTTATATTATTCTTTCCAGAACTTTTGATCTCTTATTCTTGTGCTAGGATTATATATTTGTGCTCCTTTTTTTTTGTCTTTCCTAAAACCCATGCTAGAGTGCATCAAATGTCTAACATTTCTTAGGATTAATGAAGCAGGAGTAGTTAATGAGAGTGCTCTAAGGAAAGTCACACAATATGATCACACATTCATTCATCTACTGGATTAAGGATGATTTGTTCACTTCAATGCCAAAACCAGATTCCTAGGATACTTAGGAAAACATGAAGGAGAAAAATGAAGAGAGAAGGAGAAAAGAAAATGGAATGAGAATGGAATATCCCAGCATATTGTGGATCAAAAGCAACACAGAATATGGGAGTAGAAATTGGATAATGTTGTAGAGCAAAAAGAAAATTAAAAATAGCCCTCAGCTTAGAAAGAAGTGCTGTTTGACTTTATGCATAAATGCAACATGGGAAATTGTGGTTTTCAATTTTGAGTAAAATCTTTAAATCTTGGCAATCAATTTCAGAAGCAAATTTCATTGCCAAGTAAAAATCTGTATGAAAACAATACTGCAATATTTATTTCTGTCCATACAAAATCAGAAGTGTTACCATGAAGAGACTACTTTTGTTGTCTGACAGTAGGACTGCTTCTGGTGAGACTTCTATGAGTGTGAACTTCCCAAGTCTTTAAAGCCATTGGAGAAAAGAGAGGGTTAATTGAGATTAAATATAGTTGTTGACAATATCATCACTAATAAAGAAATCACTTAATGTGATCAGAAACATAATTTAATGAATCCAGTGAAAGTAACCTTGACCTAGAAGCCAGTGTGTCCAGGAGGCCCTCGGCTGGTTATCACCGTGGGTAAATGAGTCCTTTTCTCACGTGGGCAACAGGAGGGTTGGCCATGCTTAGCCTTGCTGAGACCCATGCTGGTTGGAGTGACACTGTGAAGATGATTTTAGGAGTTTGAGGCTAAATGAAACAAAGAAGGAGGGAGAAGGGGGAGGAGAGGAGGGGACCCCCGTGCCTGGGGACTGCTCTGCAGGGTCCTGTGGCCACAGGAAGGATCAGGACCATCTTTGTGGGCTTCACTGTGAAGGGCAGAGTCCCTGGGAAGCGGAAAGAACAAGGAAGCTTAGACCTCACATGGCAGCAGCAGTGTGGACTTGGTGTCAGGAGGACATGGTCCCCAGCCACTGGGGAGGTGACTGGAGCCTGGGCAAAGCTCCCTCCTCTAGGCAACATCACAGGTGACTCCAGAGAGCAGCAGCAGGGAGGATGGGTGAGACTCAGGGCCAGGGCCAGAGCAAGATAGTTTTCAAGGACAGGTGCTGCTTCAGAGTGTGGAATTAGTTTAAGTTTCCCTCTGTAAGGCACCCTCGAGGGGAGGCTGGACAAGAGTACAACTCCTGAAATGGCTTCTCAAGTAGCTGCAGATTTCAGAAGGTCCAGGATTCTCTGGGAGCAGCACAGAGCCCAGCAATTAGGCAGACACTCCTAGCTCCGTGCTCTGTTTGACAACTCACAGTATCATTCATCATGGGACAGCAAAGGCAGCTGGGCCTGTCAGAAAGTCATTCTCTGGGGAACACCAAGAAATAACTTGATATACAACTTCCTAGTTCTGCCTTCATTATGTCACCCTCTGTGTCTTTGTGTACCTAGAAGCCATCACTCATTCCCTGGCTCCCAAGCCACATCTTATGCATACCTTTCAGTGTAGTCTTCACCCCGGAAATTATTTCCTATTTTCTTTCTTTCCTTGATTTCATCAGACTTCTTATTGTTTTTTCCGACATAGGCACTACTAACCCACACTTCTAGGGGCTGAGTACATTTAGAACCACAGCAGACAGTGCTATAATTTTTACTTCAACTGTCAAATATAGTTTAGAAAACTCATAAAGTGTCTTGGAAATCTAGTTGTTTTTTTTGGTTTTTTCCTGGTGTTCCAAGTCTTTGGTCTTGCATCATTTCCCTCATGCTGAGGGCACTTTTAACCATGTTTTTGGGGGCAGGCCCACTGGTGACAGATTCTTACTTATCCTTCAGCTGAGAATGACTTTTTTCCCCTATATTCCTGAACGCTAGAATTTTGTGTTGACAGGATTCAGAATCCCCTTTCTTTAAGCAGATGAAACATACTTTGCTGCTTCCTTCTTGCCCATGTGAATTCTGATGAGAGATTCAGTCTCGTTCAATTTAGTTTTTTCCTTATAAGTCAAATGTAATTTTTCCCTGTTTGGTTTCAATATTTTTTTATTTATCTGTAGTTTCTGAAGTGTATGACATGCTTTGGTGTGGCTTTCATTGGATTTGTCCTATTTGGGTTATATTCAGCTTTTTGAATCTGTAGGTTTATGTCTTTTGACAAATTTGGAAAATTTTCTGCTAAAATTTCTTTTAGTACTTTCTCAGGCCTACGTCTTTCTTCTCTCCTTCTGAGACTCCAATGGCAAGCAAGTTAGACTTTTGCAATAGTCCTGGTCCCTGAGGCCTGGCTGATTTCTTTTCTATCTTTCTCTCTGATGTTCAGATTTGATGATTTATATTGTTCTGTCCTTCAGTTCACTGATTCTTGCCTCTGTCCTCTCATTCTGTGGTTGAGTCCCTCTTTTGAGACTTCTCTCATCAGTTAATATACTTTTCAGTTCAAAACATTCCACTTGTTTCTTTGTATTTTTAATTTTCTTGGTGAAACTTTTGATTTCCTTGCTGATACTTTCTATTTTTTTAATTTATTTTGAGCATCTTTATAATTGCTCATTGAAACATTTTAACGATGGTTTCTTTAAAATATTTGTCAAGGTTGGAGATGTAGCTCAGTGGTAGAGCACTTGGCTAGCACGTGCAAGGTTCTGAGTTTGATCCCCAGTACCACAAAAATAAATATAAAGTAGATCAAGTCTTTGTCAGATACTCTATCATTTCTGGGTTGGCATCTATTGATTGTTATTTTTCATTAATTTTAATGGTTTTTATATTTGATGAGTGATTTTTGTTTGAAAATTTGGCCTGCATATTTAGAGTGTTATGAGACTCTGGATCTTAATTTGACCTTCTTATTTAGCTCTTTCATGGGTACCTCCCAGGCCAGGGAAGTGGAAGCACTTGCTATTAGTGCCAGGTAAGATTTGAATTTGAGGTATACCAGTTGACCTTTACTGATACCCACCATGATGATAGTGGAAGGGCCTCTAAGTACTGGTGGGTGACAGTGTGACTTCTGATTTCCTGCTAGGTCTGCACTACAACTTCCTTGGCTGGGTCATTACACCCCACAGCCTCTGATCTACCCCACAGTGGATGAAAGTGCCTGTGACCACTGAGTAGTAGTGAGAGCCTTGACTCTCTATCCTGGAAAGAGAGAGGGTTAGGATGGAAGTCCAGGCTTTCTGTGTGGTCTCCTCTGACTCTCAAGCAGTGGGGATGGGGATTACAGGGTTTGGTACCATGCTTGTAGGTGAGGTCCTAGCTCCTCACCTGGCTGTCTCTCCCCCAGTGGTTGGTGGGTCTGAGCAGACTGAATCAGTTCCACACAGCCTGGCAAGGGTGAAGTACATGCCCCTCACTCAGTCTTGCTTGGCACAGGTGGCAATGGGACCATGGTTTTTCTGTGGGGTTGCACTAGAGCAGAGCAATTATTGTCTAAGTCTTTGATCTTAAACTGCTCCTTTCTCAGTCCTTTAACTACAGAAAGTAGACTTTATTGGGCTTCTGTTTTCTTCCTTATCTGCATCCTCTGGCATTTCTGAGTTGCTGTCTAGCCTGGTCCCAAATCCGGGCTATCCATGGCTAAAAGAAAAGAGACCTCATCACTGTGCCATTCCTTCAGTCCCAGTGTCCCTAGTCGGTCTGTCTTCATCTAATAACCTTTCAGAGTCATTTCAGGCTTATTTTACTCATAATGTCTGGAGTTTTTAGCTATAGTCAGTGGAAGGAATAGGGGACAATATACCTGTCCTGTTTTCCAAGAAGTGACAGTCAATTACCTATATTTTACAAGAAATGATTTAAGGGATTCATCATTCTCTTCACAGTTGTCTGCTGATTTGCACACACACTCATTCATGCAGCAGCACTGATTAAGTGCCTGCCAAGAGCCACCTCTCCCTCAGGAAGGCTCCTAACCCCCAGGAGTGGTGCCGGGAGAAGTGGCTCAGGAGGGGAGCCACCTGCCCTTGTTCTCCCCTCTCGGCTCCTTCTGGACTCCAGACCTGCTGCCTGCTGCCCCTTGTTCTCTGGGTTAGGCTTTCCCAGACACCCCGGGAACCAGTAGGATTATAATAAGACAAGCAAAGAAAGCTTGAACTATTTATTCCTGGTCACAAAGCTAAGCCTGTGAGTGCATGAAAGAAATTTCCATGGGAAAAAAGTCCCAAATGGGATTTTTTATAACATGTCATTAAAAAATATTTTATTAGGAAAGAAACCCCTAATGTACAAAAGATTTTTCAAAAGTAAAAGTGTTAAAATAAAAATGCACATACCCTATACCCAGACTCACCTCTTGCTGACCCTTACCCCATTGTCCTTACAGTCTGCTGTCCTGTTCTGCACACGTGGGAACTTAATGTGCTGTCTGCATCCAATTCTGAAGATTGACCCAATAATGTCTGCTATACTACTTTTCTTGCTTCAATATAGAATCCAGTCTAGGATCAATTATTGCATATGTTTTGAGTGTCTCTCTTGTCTCCTTTAATCTGGAAAAATTCATAAATGTGATTTTCCTTCTATAGTAGGGTTCTTCCTTCCAGAGGATCCCAGGAAGTAAGGAGTTATGGCAAGAAGGTGCTCTCTTTTGTAGGCGAGGAGACCAAGAACAGCTGAGAGGGGCTCAGTGACTTGCCTACTAGGGAGGAGTCCAACCAGGGCAGCTAACTCCAAAGCATGTCCCGAACAGGACACTGTAACCCAAAGGCACTGATACGTCATAACAATGGTATCATCTTTTCAAAATTACTGAATATAAGTATGGTTTAAAGAGGGCATAACTCACATAAATAATCTCCATTCACATTTGAAAGTATCGTGGCAAGTGTCACTTTGCCTGAAATCCTAAAATGTTCTAGAGACTAAGATGCTTCTCCTGTGCAGAAGATCTCTCAGTGTCTGCTCATTCCACACTTCACTGGCCCAAATGCTGAGGGAAGGATCTCTCTCCCTCTGAGGGGCAGGGCAGGACTTCTATTGGCAATGGAGACTCAAGTCAGTGAGAACTACATGCTTCTGGGGCCTCCAAAAGGTGTGCAGCTGTCCTGGCTGGGAGGAAAACTGTAGGCTGCTGACCAGAGACTGTTACTCAGGGCATGAAGGAACCACGAAAATGAAAGCTTTTCCAAAAGACAAACTCTAAGTGTCAGATGATTTTTAATTCTTTTTTATTAGTAAATGTTTGCAAAACATAATCCATATGTTGTTCATAAGGGGGAATGATACATATCCATATCTTAATTCTTTTTACTTCCCATTCCCCTCCCCTTCCTCTGTCTCCCTCCACCCCAGATCCCCTTCCCATCTCCACAAAATTGACCTTCCTGTTTTCTATAATCTATCTTGTATTTGGCTCTTTAAATTATTTATACTTTGAGTTTCTCATATAAGAGAAACCCCGCAGTATTTAACCATCTATTTATGATTTATTTCACAGAGCATTATAGTGTTAAGCTGTATCCATTTTCCTACAAATAACTCAAGTTATCCTTCTTTATGGCTAAGTAGTACTCCATGGTGTACATATAACAGATTTTCTTTATCCATTTATCGGTTGCTGAGCATATAGTCTAATTCTAAGATTTAGCTGTTATGATTTGTGCTGCTATAACCATGGGCATGCATGGATCACTGTAATATAATGTTTTCCCATGCTGGGAATATACATTTCACATGATGCACCTTCAAAGCTGTCAGAGAAACATCCTGAGGCCTCAGGGATTGCAGCTGACCCCTGGCATATACAGGTGTTAATTTACTTGTGAGCTAATGGTGCATCTAACATTGAGCATGACTTTATTGAAAGAACATTCAAAATTCAGCACTTAAATAAAGATACTGTGCTTCTGTCACTCATATTTTTATGATGCAGGGCTAATAAGGGAACTTAACAGGACAGGAAAATTAGCAATATTTGACTGCTCAGGTTAGAATAAAATGCATGCTTAGCTAAGCTTTAAAACCTGTCCTTTTAGAACTTTGTGAGCATTTAATCACTGTGTAAATTGTATAAATGCACTTTCATTAATGACTCCTGGAACTAGTAAGTGATAAAAGAACAATACTTGTCATTCTAATTTACAAAAACAATTTTCTAATTTTAGGTCCAGCATTTTTTGTCTTTATAGCTTTTTTGTCTCTTCACTTTATAATTTAATTACATGCAGCTAAAAGATACCTTTTTTCTTTTACGGACAACTGAAATTCTGCCTTTTTGCATGTTAATAAGCTCACAATCCTCTGAGAGTACCTATAAATAACACTAATATATGAAAGTTTTACTATAAGAAGTTCTACTATAAGAAAGGTAGTTGATGTCCCTTGAAATCCAGGGCCCAGGATGGGCCTGGGTCAACAGTATGTTGGCTTCACATGCATTAGCTAATTTAAAAGTTTACTTCTCCTAAATTGCACAATTTATACTAGTACTGTCCTCCACTCAGCTCTCCAGGCTTCTGTCTTGTGTCTGTCCTTCTGAAGGATGAGCCCCCACCAGCCTGACATCTCGAATCCCAAGGGGTGCCAACAGAGGGGCTGTTAATAGGGATGTGGGGAGCTTGGATTTGTGGGCCAGGATGTTCACAGTGCACACCCACGTTGCCTCGAAGAGTTGACCATTGAGTGGGAATGGAGGGGTGAGATGGGGCCGACTCTTCCTGTGGCCCCAGATTCCCCCACACAGAACCTCAGGGTATCTGAGGACTCTGCACTCTCGGATGCATGACCTTCTGGGTTGCTAGGAAGGAATATTTGCCAAATAAGAAAGTGGAACATATTTTCATTTAGGTGTTTACCTTGATTAATATCATTTAAACAGACAGACAAATTTGCCCTGTACCTCACAAATGTTGGGGGTGAGCACTCGCCACCCTCATCGTTGCCCTCATTGTTGGTTTCTTCTGCCAGGTGTGGCATGTAGCTGACCCCCGACACCGGTTAAAGCCCAGCTCTCCCTCTGATCTCTGCACTGTTATCTCTGTAGGTTCTATTTCTTTCCTGAGGTAGAAACAACTTTGAGATTCTGTGGATTGGCTCTTTAGGGCTGCGGTGGGAAGGGGTATGATGAGGCCTGGACTGGGAAGATCATCCAGGATGACTCAACCCTTTGCTGTGAGTTCTGTTCCATGTCTGTCATAGCACAGATCCCTTCACTGCAGTTCAAATATTCCAGTGGCCTCATTTCTCCAGAAAACCTAGGATGAAGGTCATTCAGGAAACACAGGTGTGCTGACATCCAGGACTTCAACTTTCTGTGTTTAATTTTTTTTTTCATTTTTAAAATGTTGGTACTTTTATCTAAATTTTTGATAGTTCTGTCTTGTGGTAGATTTTTTCCAGATGTGTTATCTTTCTATTACTGTGAAAAAAAAAAACCTGAGAAAAACAACTTAAAGGAGGAGAGGTTTACTTTGGCGCATGGTTTCAGAGGTCTTTATCCATTGTTTCTGGGCCTGTGTGAGGCAGAGCACCATGGGGGAAGGCTGTGCTGTCCCACAAGACAGCTGGGAAGGGGAGAAAAGGGGTCCCAGAGACCCTCCCCTTCAACTGAGTTTCACTTCCTAAAGGTTCTACCACCTCCTGGCTGAGCCACAGGCTGGGGACTGAGATTTTAGCATTTGGGCCTTTGGAGGTCATTGGAGGTTCAAACTGAGACAGTATCTGTGGCACTTCTAAAAGAGATTAGCAGCCAAACTGCTGTCCTGAGGGAAGCAGACGGCTTCCATGATGAGAATGGGGTCATCGAAACCACTGAGGACCCAGGTGGAGCAGAAGGGAGAGGAAGGAGCATCCTCTCTGCTGGAGGTGGACATTCATCTTCTCAGTCACTAGAGCTCCTGGTCTTGGAACTCTGGACTCTGGAACTTACATCAGAGCACCCCACCCACCCTCTGGTTCTCCGGACCTTCAGCCTCAGACTGGAGTTGCTTCACTGGTGCTCTGCATTCTCAGGACTTCAGACTTGGGTTGAATTATACCACAGCTTTCCTGTGCCCCAGGTTCCAGACTGCAGAGCATGGGAGGACTTGGCCTCTGCAATCAAATGAGTTACTTCCCTCCATAACACCCACCCTGTGTGTGTGTGTGTGTGTGTTTAAATTTTGTTTCTAGTATTTCCTTCTCTATTTTTCTATCCCTTCCTCCCCCATGCAGTGGGTGCCATATAGCCTGCAACTGTGGAGAATACTCAGTTCTCTGGATCAACCCAGTACCACAACCATCTAATGTTTCTCTTTGATCCCAGTTATAGCAATTTGTCTCCTGAATCTTCCCTGATTATTGTCTTCCCCTTATTCCATAAAATAAAGCCAGCCTAAATCTAATCCTTAGTTCTTTGAATCCTTAGTAATTGATAGCAGCCAATATGACTGTGAGAAATCAGTAAGCAATGATTCAGATGCAGTGTGGAGAATGGTTAGGGTAGGAAGCAATGGTAGTGAAGAGGACGAACCCTGTCAGAGACGCTGGAGACTGCAGACAATGAATGGGATACAACAGGTGTCCTGGGCAGTGCAAATTCCAAGGCTTGACACACAGGAAGAGGCAAGCAAGATTCTCCAAGTTGAAGCAACTGCAAATATAGAGTGAGGCCTCCCTTTTGCTGCTTTCAATATCAAGGCTCCATGTGGAGTAGAGAGAAAAGCCTTAGCTTCCAATTTGTATTTCCAACTCTTGGTGTCCTCTTGCATGAAAAATTCCACAGGAAACAGGACAAAATAAAACATTTGTTTCTGCTCGACTTAGGAAAGGCTTGTAGAAGAGGATTTCCTTTCCTTTCCATCTCCTTCCTTCCTGGAGCAGCCTCCAGGGGCTCTGGGTGGCTATACCTCCTGGGTCTCACCACATTTTTCCTGGTAACTATGTGCAGGGGCTTTAAAGCCCATCAGATTGAGGCTCAAGTCCTGGTTTCCCATTTACTAGGTGGTGGCCTTGAATAAGTCATTCAGCCTCTGAGAGAGAAGGCTTTCTTTCTGTACCAGCACTCTGGAGACAATCATGTCTGCATTTACAGGAGTGCTGGGCACAGTGCCTATTACATGGGAAATGATAACAAAAGGCAAAAATATGTACTCTTCTGAGTAAAACTTTTCAAACATATACAGTGGGTATGGCTTGTGCCATGGCTAGAAAAATTTTATCCAAACAAGCAGGCAGAATTACTTTCATAATTTGTTGGTTTGGAAATATGGGGTTGTTAAGTTCAAAACTATCTATTTCTGTATGGCTGACAAATTCTTACACAGTGACAAATTTGGTGACGCTGAAATATTCCTGTCTTGCTCCATGCAGGTACCTTACGTCCCTTTGAAAAGCAGTCATTTCTGCATCCTTCTCATGTGTGCATCTCAGCACAGCGCACTGCTGGTGCTCAGTGGAGAGGAGTTGATTTACAGCTCCCTTTGTCTAGAGCCCCTGTCCCAGGTCATTTCAGGACTGGTTCTGAAAGAGCAACAGGGCTTTTGCAGGATTCATATTGTTTCTGTAGGCAGGACCATGTTGCACCTCTGTCTTTCTCTATTTACAACTTCCCTCCAACTTAAAATCCACTGTATTTTGGAATTATGCAACACAACAATGCCCTGAGCTTACACTTGCTATATTTCCTGGGAATTATGGACAACTTACATGCCTTTGTAGCAATATGCTTGTGCATATATCCTTGTGTTCAGGAAATTCAATTCAACCAAATAGTATCAACAGCAGAGTTGGAGAAGGGAATACAAAGAGAAAGAAGGTAATATATCTCTGTTCCCCCATGACCAGAATGAAAAGTCCAATAAGAAATATTTACCCTACAATTCATCATGCAAGTATGTTTTAGGAAAATGAACACTGAAGCAGAAACCAGAAAGACCAACCACCTCTGAGAAGATGAACAGAAAAGGGAAGTCACACTAGTGTTGGGCTTTTAAAGATTAGCACAGGATATTTGTTAGTTTTCTGTCACTAGGACAAAATGCCTAACATAAATGACTTAAAGAGGAGAGGCTTACTTGGGTTCATGGTTTCAGGGGATTCAGTCCATATCTGGTCAGCTGGCTCAAGGGCAGAAATGACATGGTTGAAGAGCATAAAGAGAAAAGCTGTCCAATAGTGGCAGCCAAGAGGCAGAGAGAGAAGGAAGGAGATGGGAACAAGAATCACCCTTTTAGGTCACGACCACTGACTTGCCCCTTCTGATGACTCCCCTCTGATGAGGCCCCACCTCCTAACAGTGCATTGGGCTATGAAGTCATCAATGGATTCATCCACTGATGAATGTAGTGCTACCATGATCCAATAAACTTCCAAAAACTCCACTCTGGACCCACACGTGAGAGTTTGAGGGAACATTTTAGATCTTAATACAGTGTTTCATCAGATGGAGTGGGAAAAAGAGAGAACTGTCTACCATAGTAACATTGAGACTAATATCTCTAGGAGCATTCAGAGAAGGAGCAGTAGTATGGAGATGATTCTGGGGAATGTAAACAGTGAATAAGGAGTTACGAAGAGGGAAAAATATAAGGAAGATTCTGAAATTTGGGAACTATATAAAATACACACAGTCTTGTCTTCCTGTAGCTTAATGCTCTCAACACAATGCTGTTGACAACTGGTTATTATTTACTTACTTCAGTACAGCTAAGAGTATTTCCTGTATAGTGCTAGGAGTGTCTCTATACATGTACAGGATCATAGCTTGTAAAGTACACATAGTAATTTCCCATTATATAAGACATAAATGAAAAGGCTGACCTGGTTCTGTCAGTGCCCTTGCCTGAATCTCAGCTCTACCTTCCTAATCCAGTCAAGGAAAAATCAGTACAACTCCTGCATTTTTCTAAGCCTTGTAAGACAGAAAATTCTGATTCAGCAAGGTCAGTGCTTTGCCTGCTATATCTATCCATTCCTATTTCCATTTTTCTTCCATTTCTAATGCCACAATAATATAGAAAGCAGGGAGAAAATAAACATTTGAGTAAGAGGAAAGGCTACTGATGAATCCAGTTATCCCAGTTCATGCACAGACCTTGCAGATGTCTGGAGATTGGTCTAACAGAGGACCATAAGATGTAATCTAGGGCTGCAGCACTGGGTGCAGCTCAGTCCAGCCATCAACCAAGGCTGAGTGAGTGAGGAGGTCAGGGTTGGGGGCAGTGGAAGATAGTCACCGAGGATATGTCCCCCATCTCCATCACAGGATAAGCAAGGTCTTCCACTGAGAGCAGGAAGAGGAGTTGGGTCAGGGCACTGGAGAAAAATATGTATATTTGGAATTATGTATGGGAGAATTCAAGGGGAGCTGATACATAGCAACTGAAAGAACAACAGCAGATATATGTATAAAATGCAGTGGGAAGCCTGGGTTATGATGGAGGCGCAAGCTGCAGGCACAGTGTTATCACCCACAGTATGAAGTCGGGCTGCTTCAGACTTGGGGACTGACTGGTCAGGCTTGGGCTGCAGAAAACGAGGCAGGAGGTTTCTGCCCATGGCAGTCCTGATGGTTTCATGTACCTCCCCATCCCCATCCCAGGTCAAGCTGTCTTGCTCTATCAATGTGGATGTATGTGATTGTAGATGACAAAACACTGAAAGTAACCTAAGTAATAAAGGGACTTTATTGGCTATTGTGGCAGTAGTTAAGATTGGTAACATACTTCAGTGGATTTGGTGGAGATTCAATGAGCTACACATAAAATGCATAAAATGCCCAGGATGTAGCTCAGCGGTGCCATGCCTGCCTGGCAAGTGCAAGGTCCTGAGTTTGATACATGGTAACAACAACAACAACAAAAGCATAAAACAGCTTCTAGTACACAAAAGGTACTCAATAAAGAATCTGGTATCTTAGCCCTGTCATTGAATTCTCCTATCTTTGCATCTCTCCTACCATGAAATCAGCTTCTTCTTTGTTCATATACAGTAGGGGAAGTCCTACTTTAGAGTTCCTCCTGGGCCGGGGATTTAGCTCACTGGCACCACACCTGCCTCGCAAGTGCAAGGTCCCAAGTTCGATCCCTGGTACCAAAAAAAAAAAAAAAAAAAAGAATTCCTCCTGCAGAAGAATAAGGAACCATCTTTCTCAAATGTCTCATGTCTGAGTCACATTTCTGGCCAAATGAATATCACTCATTAACATTGTCTATCTTAGAGGAGACACTGTGGTTGGAGAAATGGGTTTGACTTGGGTAGCCAATTCTTGAGCTGGGGGCAGAGATGAAGTCCATTCCTAGTCCAAATTCATGGGTGAGGTGGCAGTCAGATATTTGCTAGTGAGACCACTGTAAAGTTCAGTTAACTGCTATATTCAAGGCAAAAAGTACAACTTGCTTAACTAAAATTGAAACAAAAAATTCTAGGCTCCAACAGAATTGTGAGCCCTACTGTAAAATTGTCATCAGAGAAATGGTCACATTATCTCTATGACTGTTGTGACAAATCATCTCACACTTTGTGGCTTACAAGCACAGAAACAATCTTTCATAGTTCCTAGACAGAAGTTTGAATCCACATTGCTGGGTCACAATCAAGAAATAATCAGGGCTTCACTTCCTTTGGAGGCTCAAGAGAAGAATCTATTTGTCTTATTTACTTTTTTCTCATTGCTGAGACAAAATACCAGATGCCCAAAGTTAAAGGTGCAAACGTTTATTTGGCTCACAGTCTGTAGAGGTTTCAGTTAGTTCCTAGCTGGCTGGCTCCAAGGCAGGGTGGCATGGCAGAGGGGCTTCACAGAGGAGAAAAAAACAGTTCAGGGCCCAGAAGGCAGAAGGAAGCAAGCAACAGCAGCAGCCTTCTTTCTGTCAGCCTTATATTCTATCCAAGCTACCCACCCTTAGGAGGGTAGCACTCACACCCAGGGTGGGGCAGCCTTAGTCTTATCATCACACCATGAATCAGTCCCGCATCACATTCTTAATCCCAGCATCACACTCCCTAGATTTAGCCACTTCCAAAAACCCTTGCCTATGATTGCATGAGGCTTTGGGGGGAGAGCTAGACACCAGCCATAAGACTATCCTCTGCCTCTTTCAGCTTCTAGTGGGCTGGACTGGCATTTCTCAGCTAGTGGCCCCATCACTCTGCTTTCCAGGCCAGCATTTCAGGTCACTCCCTGCTCCGCTTTCATGTCACCTTCTCCTCCATGTACGTTGTCTTTTGTAAGGATACGGTGAATTACATTCAAGGTCCATTCTGATAATCAAGGAGGAAATCCCAGCTGTAGGGTGCTAAGCCTAATCACATCTGCAAAAATACAGCCACAGAAGTGACAGGTCACAAGTTCTAGGGATGAACAGACATATCATTTATAGCCAGCACTCACCTGTTATAACTGTTTTTAGATCAATTACTCTAATTGTATTAATTTTTATATAACACTATATAAAATATATTATATAGGATATTATATATCATGTT